>JADRCD010077306.1:19900-43571 GCA_019843815.1 Montemys delectorum | reverse complement strand
AACTCCATGGGCCACAAGACTCTGATGATCAAACTGGGACAGTTTCAGGGAAACTGGGATGGTTGGTCACACTATTATTAGACTTGACTTCATTTATTTGACTATGCTTCTTAATACTAGAAAGCTTAGGAGGAAGGTAGAGTATACTGGGAAATTAGCTGAATGTTTCAGTTTAAATGCAGTGTTAAAAAAATTAATTTCTAGGGCTGGAGAGATGGCTCAGTGGATAAGAGTACTGACTGTTCTTCCTAAGGTCCTGAGTTCAAATCCCGACAACCACATGGTGGCTCACAACCATCTGTAATGAGATCTGACGCCCTCTTCTGGTGGGGCTGAAAACAGCTACAGTGTACTTAGATCTAATAATAAATAAATCTTTAAAAAAATTGAACTTCTTAAATTAAAAGTTTGTATGAGTTTAACTACCTGACTTTTAAAGTCTAGAAACCTGACATGGTAACTGGCAATAGTCTGTTTTTATGATTGCTGTCTTTATAACCTCAGTTTTATTTCTAAGATTTTTTTTTTTGTTTCAAGATAAAGTTACATACTACAGAACAAGATGGCTTGGAGCTCAGACTGATTTTGGCTGGCCTGGAACTCAGTATAGCCCAAGTTTGTCTTTAACTTAAGGTAATCCTTCTGACTCTGATCCTCAAGTGCTAGGATTACAGTTATGAGCCACCACACCTGACTAAACAACCTTTGGGCCCAGGACATCTCTGTTTAGTGTCATCTCAAATACTCTGAGTTGTAATTCTCTTTAGCTCTAAAATTTTTCTAGGATTCTACCTGTAAGCTGACCTGCCTCCAACAGGTTCTCACACACAATTTCAGAAAATAATATGAAACATTTCTGATAGCTTGATGTATGCTAATTCATTTAATATTCTCTGTTGAGCTGTTATATACTAGCATGAAGGAGGAGTTCAATTTAGAGATCAAGGGTTGATTTTTTTTTAAAGAAAATTTTCATAGTATTTTAGATTTAAACTCTGTCCTTGTACCATCTGAAACTCCCCTCTGGTAACATCACTGGTATGTAGACCATACTGTGAGAAACCCTGAACTAGAGATTGCAACCCTTTGTCAATTAATTTACCATTTGATTTCAAAGACAGAATTCTTTGTCATAGAGAGGTTTTGAGTTTCTGTGTAGTTAAACCTGTCATTCTTTGCCTTTGTGATTTTTGTTTTTGGTATCATGCTTCGAAAGTCCTTCCTTAGCCCAAAGTAAATTAAAATAACTATTTCCCAAGTGTTTAGTAGTCTGACAAAGAATAGGCACTCTTAGATTAAGTGAAAACCTCCATTAAAAATACAAATGCATTTGAAAACTTAACATTCAGGGTTTGGATACCTCATGAGAACCTTCCCTTACAAAAGAACTTGTCATTTTGCCAAGGCACAGACGTGAATTGCATGTGCTGGCAGGCTAGTGTATTGAGGCCAGTCCATATGCTGATGAGTAAGTTTAGTGCCCTGCTATCCCCACCATTACCTGAGTAGCTGTGAGATATATACAATATATTATATATGCTATATAATATATATTGTGTGGGTGTGCATATACATGTATTTTATGTGTATAGTGATTCAATACTTGTTAAAATTTACCATTTTAACCAATGTTCTCACTAAGTGGTAACATCCCATTCTCTTTTCTCTCCAGCTCCTGATAACCTGGTACTTTCTGTCTTTATAGATTTGCCTTTCTTGCTATTTCATATAAGTGGAATTGTGATCCTTTGTGTTCGTCGTCTTTCACTCACGTGTTTCAGGATTTATCTATGTTGTAACATGTTGTAACAGTACTTCACTTTTTATGACTGAATAATATTCCATTTTATTGCTGTAATGCATTTTGTTTATGCATTCATCTATTAGAAGACAAATGGATTGTTTCTACTTTGTGTGGCCATTGTGAGGAATGCTGCTCTGAGCACTATACAAGCATGTGCTCCAGTAGTTGTTTGCAATTATTTAGGGTATATACCTGGGAATGACATTCTTCACCTATTTTTCATCAAAAATTTTGACCATTTATAGCCATTATTTGTCAATTTATTTCCTTGTGTGGAATGTTTCTCATCTCTGGGGATACAGTGGCAGTTCATAGAAAGTAGAATTCAATGAGAATAGAACACAGAAAAGCCAAGTTGACAGAATCAAAGTGGAGAAACAGTGCTGGATTCATGAAAGACCAGGTTAGGTTGGGGGGTGCTAAATAATAATGTAGGGCACTGAGCAACAAGAGACTGGCAAGCTCTCAATTTCAGGTAGTGTTGGCTTCTTTCCAGACTCGATCCTGAAGGCCAAAACATCTAAATAAATAGAGATGGATATGTCTGGCCAAGGTTTCCAGGGTCTCTGGGCCACCTGAATGATGGAACACAGCAAAATTCTAGCCCTCAACTATGAATTGCTTCAGAGGGATGAGGTTGTCTATGTTTGTATGTGGTAGTAGCCACTGAACTGTGTTTTGCTCATTGTGAATCTGCTCCTACCTGAACTTTCTCCTCTTATGTAAGGCATCCCTCAAGATAACTGCAAAGCTATAATCTGCCATGGCTGGCTGAGTTTACATAACAAATTGGTTGGTGTCATGCAATAGTCTTTTGAGCCCTTGAGAAACCAGTGTACTGAAAGAGGCCAAAGCTTGGGCTCATTTGGAGGGGCACGTTGTGTGCTCTGTGTACTCAAGGGAGAGCATTCCATGACCACAAGGGTCATAAAGATGAAGTTTCCTTTTGAGATGAAGAGAGTAGTGATGACTCAGGACATACTGTACTGTCCCAATGCCTGCAATAGTGGGGCAAGGGTTAGGGCTTCATTTTCTGCCAGAGCTTTGGAATTTCTCCATGGAATCACATAGGTTAGTGGGAGTCCCACAAAGAACTGAAAGCTAAGCTGGGCAGTAGTAGCTCACGCCTTTAATCCCAGCACAGGTGGATTTCTGAGTTTGAGGCCAGCCTGGTCTACAGAGTGAGTTCCAGGACAGCCAGGGCTACACAGAGAAAGCCTGTCTCGGAAAACACACACACACACACACACACACACACACACACACACAAACAACAACAACAACAAAGAACTGAAGACTAGAACCCAACTTTAGCAACTTCCTTCCAGTGAGACTGCAAAAATGGCTTCTGTAAGTTACTGCCTTCCATGGTGAAATCCAGCTTAATTAAGGAGTTGGAATAGATTTAAACTGGGAGAAGAAAGCAAGCTTTTGCAAACATTGTGCTAGTAAGGAGATGATTTTATCAGCAGGCAAGGAAAGTTCACTTGTACCTTCTGGCTGGGAATCATCCCCAAAGTAGCTATTGAACATTGAGAAATACTGTAAGAGTTACAAGGTCCCAACCAATACAAAAGACTAAATGAAAAGTTTCCCGGTGTGCAAACACTAGTCCAAGAGAAAACTAGGGCTGGAATCAGGTTTGGTCAGTAATGAGCAAAGCATGTTATTGCCTCCTTTTCTTGGTAGTAACATTTCCTAGATAGATCAAGCCTGAAATCAGCCCCCTGCCTATTAAAGTATTGTGATGCCCTTCCTAAAAGGAAGAATTTGCTCATAAAACAGCCGTGAGTATTCAATATACTTTTTTTGTCTTCTCTTCAGAACCGGTGGAGAGCAACTGCTTACAATGTAGGAGTCTGGTGGAGATTCCCACTTTTCTAAGCTGTGTAGGCCAGACATTGGCTCCAACTATCCCTGAGGAAAAGGGAGTGAGAAGCGAGAGGAGGGAATGTGGACCCAGTGGCTGCATTGTAGCTTAGCCCCTTAGCACCTCTCCTACACTGCTGTTTAACCCCACTTTCCAAACTGGGCTGGGCCTATGCCAGCCTCAGGGCCCTGACTCATATCTCATGCAGTGCCTTATGTAACAGTGCCAGGTTACTGAGACATCAAGCTTCTGCTTGCTCAGTGGTGGGCTTCCCCCAGGGCCAGGCATTCAGAAGCCAGCTTCAGGTTTAAATGGAGCTCATACTTTCCAAGGAAAAGCTTGCTGTTCCTTATGTGAGGCAAACGTTTGGCTCCGAGGTAAACGACAGACTTCAAGGTGTGAGTCGAGTTAGTCCCACACTTAGAAGCAAATGTAAACAGACAGGCAAGCTGGAATGGATTGGGTTTGACTGAAGTCATTTTGGAAGGGTACTGCTACTTTTTCTGAGTAGTGCACTACTAACAGAGTGGTATGAAGGGGCTTCAGAACAGGTCTCAGAAAAGTCTTTTCTATCTTATTGACAGGCCAGGAACTTTTCTGGATACCCTATTCTGATAGAAGGTGTATCCCAACTAGAGGAACCATTTTTTAAAAAGCTCCTCACATGCCCGTTTACTGTCCACTCATAAAGTCTCAAAGTTTCCAGGTCTCCCTGAATTCACAGTGATTTTTAGGTTTGTTGGTTTGTTTTGTTTTGTCCTGTTTGGTTTTTTTTTTTTTTTTTTTTGCCTATTTAGAAATTTACATTACCAGCTTGGCACAGCTCTGCCTTAGTAAAGTTAGCTTTACTAGACTCTGACATTATTCTTTTAAAAATAAGTCTATACACAGCACATATATCCCCTCCAATGTAATATTCCGTTGGCTCAAAGTGTGTGACTAAGTCAGTAACCCTTCCTCTTCTCCTCCCTTGTGTTTGCCCCAGCCTGTTCCACTGTGTTGCCACCAAGTAAGTGGCTCACAGTCTGAGGTTAGCTGAGGAGACTGCTCTATAGTCCAAGTAAAAGATAGAAGCAGGAAAACGAGCTTTCTTTTTTTCAGGGGCTTGGAAATCAGTAGCAGCTGCATCCAGAGATAGTACTCAGGAGTTCTTGGACAAGCCCAAGACCGTTATCTTGGGACTCGAGGACTAGGCACTCTAAGCTCTCAAGACACATCACAGCCAAAATCAAGGAAAATTTGAAACCCTTACCACGATTTTAAACTCGGCTCTCTTCCCTCAACCTTTTTGTTTCCTAGCCGTAAGGGAAAAGGGAAAGGAATGAAAAAGGAAGGGGAAAGCATAAGAACTGCTCAGTTTTTAAGACCATGTAATCTGCCTGCTCGGGTGCACAGAGAAATGAATAATGACAGTATCTCATTCAGCCATGTATGGAGTGACCAAACACTTATATTGACCAATGTCCTGCTACTTACTGTGCTCTGAGTATGGATTTATTGAATTCCTAACTTCTCTGCAAGGCACAGTAAAAGATACAGAGAAGTCAGAGGCCAAGGCCAGGGTATGAGGAGTTGAAGCTGTGGCCATGGAGAGTAAAGAAGCTGCCACCAAGGACTCAAGGCAAGGAAGTATTGCAGGTTTCAAGTCTCTAAAAGCTGAGTGGAGGCTATGTTCCTTGAGAGAAAGGTCTTAAGCTTAGTAGAGTTTGGATTGTGCCAAAGCAAACTAGCAAGGGAGAGTCTCTTCATGGCGGCAGCTTCCAGCAGAGCCTTAACAAATGGGTTGGCTTTGGCAGGTGTTTAGTGACTGGCTGGCTGGATGTAAGACTTTCTGGTTGGGAGAGGAGAGAAGAAACTTGCCAGCCCTGCAGGGATCCTGGTAGGAAGGGGCTGGTCTGGGTGGGAAAACTTTTGTCTTCCTGGGCTGGAACCCAGAGTTAGCAAGCTTCAGGAACAAGAGAGAAAGGCTTACTTTGGCATTCTCCCTCACTGTTCTCTTTTGCCTCAAAACAAGCTTAACCCTGATACCCTCTACTCAGGAACTTGAATTATCCTTGCATAGATGGAGGCATCTAGAGAATGGGATCAGGATAATAACTTCTGCCTTATGATCACTGGAATCAAGAAGGTTGAGTTTAGGCATACAGTACAGGGTAAGTCCCAGAAAGAGAACCTGGGGTGTGGCTTTATATCTGGATCTCAGCTTTCATTTCTACAAGGACCCTTTACAAGCAGGCTGCTACTGTGAGTGCGTGCACTTGTGTGTAAAATTTGTCCAGATCTTTCTGGGAAAAAGAGGCTGGCGACCCAGTAAAGTGTTTTTGTAGGCTTGTCTACATCTCAGCAAACTCTTTTTACAGATGCTCTCTAAATCAAGACTGTTGAATTGGGTTAAGAAAGGTGGGAAACCTCAAGTTGGCAGGAAGGGAAAGGGAACTAAAGGAGCAAAAGACCAGCCTCAGGTCAACTGAGAAAGTAAGGTGTTGTTCAAGGCCAGTATTTCATCTTTATTTTCTAGTGCTCTGTATCCCAGTAGTGTCCTGGACACCTGTGCCCACAAGCCTTTCTTACAAGTGGTCTGAAGAATTCACATTTAAGTTGATGAAATTATTCAGTCAACAAGAAATGCTCATTGCATATCTTTCGTACTCTAGGCTCACTGAACTAGACACTCAGGATACAATGGGAAATACATAAAAGCCTTTCATGATCTTATCTGAGACAGTTAGGCAGAAACCAGATGCTGGTGGTAATGAATATATAAATTTCAAACTACCGAAGAAGGAAGAGGATAGCAAAGACTTCTAAGGAAGTGGTAACTACATTAAAGAAATGAATCTCTAGTATTAAAATTCTCATTATCAGACACAGGCCAAGGGAATACATGTGCAGACAAAAGACTTTCTAGGAACCCTTCAAGTCATACCATGCAAATAGTTTCCACACCCCTAGAAATATATTTAGGCCATGAGTGGCCAGGAGGTCCAAAGCAGGAGGAACAACAACATTCTGACAAGTAGAAGAGATAAGTTTGAAGCCCATGACATAACTAGCATTTAATGTCATCCTTTGCTAAAAATAGTCCATGACAGTATGGAAATGTGTAAAGGCTAGCCCTGGGGACCAGGGATAAAGTGGGTATAGCCTGTGGAGAAGAAATTGGCTTTCGTAAAATATTTAATAAACATCAACAATGAAAAAAACTCTAAAAACACCATAACAAAAGAAAACTGAGGGGAGGTCTTTTTTTTCTTCCTCCTTTGAGAACAGAGCCTTCTTATAAACTATGAATGATTCTTACCGTTCAGGTTTCTCTCCTTTCTAGGGCCCAAGGTAATGTCAGATATTTGTCTAGGCCGAAAGAAATAATAGCCTGGATGTAGAAGAGAAGCAGGGACTGCAGTACAGAAGAGAGCTCAGAAATTCATCAAAGGGTCTTAAGTTGTTTTCCTTTGAGAGAAGTGATCTCATCACAGTCAAAAGGCAGGTGACAGCTAAAAAAGGTCAGTGGGATCCAAGAGACATCAGATTGTGAAGAGTCAGGATTGGGATATAGTACTATAGTACTTGCACAGCCAACAAGAGATAAACCTGGGATTGGAGGCACCTGTTTAGCAAAGCTAAGGAAATAATACCATTGCTATATGAGTCCAAGGGCAGGATAGTGGAGGATAATCAAGAGATAGAAGTTTGTTTTCAAATACAAGAAAAGTCACAGCTCAGATATGTTGACTAGCTGTTTCCCAGCCACACTAGGGACAGAATAAGAGGAAACAGGCCAGTATGAACAACTGAGATTAGGTAGAAAAGAGAACTTCCTGACTATATGCATCTAGAGAAGCTAGACAAAATGACCAAAAAGTATTATTTATAACGTTAAGGTATGGGACAGATGTAGTGCTATCAGTGATTTAATAAAGGCCATGGCAGAAGGGGACAGACAGTTAGGGGGAACAAAGAGGTTAGAAACAAGAACTTAGAAAGAAAAGGAGAGCACATGATACAGAATGGCAATGTGGCAATTTCATAATAAAAAGAATGTTTAGCTGAGGTGATAGTTTGACCATTAAAAGCTTGTACTGCTTTTGCAGAGCGGATCTGATTCAGTTCTCAGCACCCATGTTGGGCAGCTTGCAATGGCCTGTATCTCCAGTTTTAGGGTAATCAGATAACTATGGGATCCATAGGCCCCTTCACTCTCGAACAAATGCATAATTAAATTAGGAAAATAAATATTTGTAAAAACAACAATTATATTTCCACTAGAGGCCAGTCATTATAGCTAGCATATGTTCTTGTGTGACTGAGTGGTATATAGGAATGAACTAAGGAACTGTTAGGACCCTTTCTAGCATCTTCCAACCTTGTCTCCTAGCTAAAAAAAAAATAATAATAATAACACTGGGTCACTCCTATCCCCTAGACTTAATGACTTGGGAGCTCATTATATTCTGGAGACCGTAGACTAAGATTGTGTATACCAGGTGCTTGTTGGGAAGGAGACAGAAGGAGACAGAGTTAAACCATGCCAGATTTCCTGCCACAGGAAACTTAAATTTATTAGCAAAGATAGTATCAAATAATAATTACACAAATGAAGTTATTGTTTGCTTTATCACAGAAAAGGGACAGAAAGCTGGAAAAGACAACATAAGAGGTCTTTACCTGGGACTAGAGAATCTCCCTTCTTAAGACCTTAGTAATTGCCAGTGATCCACTGTGAATATGTCTTACCCAAAACTGGTAGCAAGAAAATTAAAAAGAAAATCTAGTCACTATTAATGTCCTCAAAGGTGGATTTTGAGTCTCCTCCAGCTCACTGAAGCCTTGTAAAATAACAGCAACCCTCCCCATGGAACTGTTCTCACTGCTGAGATCACATAGTCTTGATTTAGCAAAGTGATGTCACAATGGCCTATCAACCGAAAATCTGTGTTTTGAAGACTTTGAAGAATTCATTACCTATCAGATGAGCAGGATGAAGGTCAATGAGGTGAATAAAATACTAACATGAAAGTTATGCTTAAAGGCTTATCATGATGGCACATGCCTACAATCCCAGCCCTAGGGAGGTGGAGGCCTGAATGAAGATTGGGAGTTCAAGGTCATGCTTATTTATTTATGTAATATATCTAGGACCAGCTTGAATTACATGAGACACTGTCTCAAAAAAAGAAAGAGAGGGAAAGAAAGAAGACAATAAAATTGTGCTGGAAGCCCCCCCACCCCCAAATAGCCTTGTCTCTAAATTGCTGTGTCCTCAAAGCTTTACCAAGATTACCTTGCTTTGGCTGCATGGTGGGTCAGTGCTGAAGGGCAGGTAGCTTAGTCTAGAAATCTGAGGTCTTGGAGAGGTTGGGCCCCATTTTGCTTTATCTCTTGAGAAACTAATTGGTTCTGGCCCTTCTGAAAAACTAATAGACTACTCATTGTTCAAAAGTGGACTGCTAAGTGCTATGTCTTCAGGCATTGTATGTTCATGAGACATAAGGGCTTCCCATACTATGGACAGTCATCTGACATACTGTGAGCTTGTCAGTTCTTCGAGAAGACCTTATTAGTGTCATCATTTAGAAATTGGTGGCAGTATGACTAGGAAATTTAAGGGAGAAGACAGTCCTAGAAAACACCAGTATCCCAGTATTCTTTGATTATCGTTAGGCACCTCATATATGGTAATAGAATATCTTTGCCTCTCTTTCTCCCTAAACCCTTCTCTCCCTAGTTCCTTCCATCTGCTGTCAGCCACAAACCCTTTCCTGCCCAGAACTACAACTGAAATCTAATCTGTCAAGCTTTCTCTCTAGCAAGGCTTGCTCTTTCTGCCTTCGTTCACCTTCAGGTATAAAAGACTAACAGGTATAAAAGACTAAAACTACTTCTGGTTTCCCTCCTGCTGGCCCTGGTGCCGGGTTAGGGATGGGTAAACCATGGCATTGACATTTTTTTTGAAGTTACGTTTAATTTTTATTTTTTATTAATCATTCCATTCGTTTACATCTCAAATGATATCCCACTTCCCAGTTACCCCTCCACAAGCCCCACATCCCACAATCTCTCCTCTCTCCCCTTTGCCTCTATGAGGGTGCTCCCTCACCCACCCACCCTCTCCAGCCTCACCCTTCCAGCATCCCCCTATGCTAGGGCATCAAACCTCCACAGGTCCAAGGGCCTCCCCTCACAATTTTTATCAGAAATAAAAACATACATAAGCACAGGAGTGCCTTCCTACCATTACTGCCAATTTAGGAAGGAGTTCAGAGCACTATGAGGCTGGGGCTAGATAGAATCTTTGAGACCTGAACTTTCCAAGAGTGGCTGGTGTTAGCTTCTATACCTTAGACAGAATATAGAGACTTAGAACTATAAAGACTTTCTCAAGCATCTAGTATGACCCCTCCTACTATAAAGGAGAAATGTGAAGTCCCAAGTAGGGTGGGTACCGACCTTAAACTGAATAGCCAGTTAGTGAGCAGCTGGATAAGGAAATTATGTCTCCTGATTCTCTGATCCAATGATATTTCCAACTTTTCATCTCTAGATGGCTGTGCACCTACCATTCCAGTAGGTACACAACATCTCCCACCAAATGCCAAAACGTGTTTTTAAAATTTGATTTTATTTAATGGAATTGCCCAGTGGTTTGGGTATTAGGAGGCCCCAGCCCTAGAATCCTACTTCTGTTCAGGCTGAGGCTACATGCCACAGCCACAGTCATGCAAAGGGGACAGAAAAGCTTGCTGTTCGGGTTGGAAAAGAAATCGGTTGCTGAAACATTGGTCTTTTTGAAAGTTCCAACCACAGAAGCTGGCTGACAGAGCCTCTGTTTGGGTTCCCCAGGAGGATCCGGCCCTCCTCTTTAGTCTGGGAGTTAGTTTAGGAAACTGGCCCAACCTCCACAGAAGATCCTGAGGGCAGCACTTACCATAGGAGCTCCCGTCTTCCCTCAGAGCTCAAGAGCCCACAAAGCCACCCAGGACTCAGGGCAGGGAACATCTTCCTGCTTCCACAGCAGAGCCAGCTTAGGCTGGCCCTCAGGCTCCTTGAGCACTTTTGCTTGGAGTCTATTAAAGAGTTTCCAGTTACTCCCACCCTATCCAGGAATCTACAGGGAGAGGAAATAGAACAAGAGACAGGAGGAAAAAAAACTCTAGCCAGGCAACTAAAGCCTTCCTGTGCAACTGGGAAATGAAGGTGGAAATGCTGGAGGAATACCAGCTCATGGAGGAACCCCAGCTCTGGGAGGACCCAGAGTCTGGGGAGGAGGCAGAATTCCTGGAAGAGTTACAGCTTGAGGTAGTAGAGAGTGGGTCAGAGTTGGATCCAAAAGATATGGGTTCCAGTCCAGACTTTGCCACCAACCTGATGCTTGAGTTTGAGTAAGTAACTCCCTGCCCTTCTATGGACTGCTTCCCCTCATTGTACAGTTGGGGAGGGAGAGATAAGATCATCTCTAGCGTCTCTTCCAATTCATATATTTGGGAAGAACATGTTTGTAAATTTTCTATGTGTAGGGGTTGAGTTTTAGAAAAAGTTGAATCAGTTCTTGTACACTCTGATGCCAGAGTGATGTTTAAGGAGCACAAGTAATTCACATCGGTAAGAGAATAAACAGGTGATGAATGTGGGAGTTATGACCCCCCAAATATAGGCTAAACAGAGTTACTAGCTTTGATTTTTTTTTGAGACAGTGTTTCTCTGTGTAGCCCTGGCTGTTCTGGAACTCACTCTGTAGACCAGGCTGGCCTCGAACTCAGAAATCCACCTGCCTCTGCCTCCCAAGTGCTGGGATTAAAGGCGTGCGCCACCTGGCAGCCTTGATTTTTTTTTTTTTTTAACTCAAAGAATTAGCCTTGAAGGAAGCTTATAAGTAATGGGAAATAGGGGGTTTGAAGTCTCTTTAATGTATAGTTGTTAGTAAATCCCTCAACCAAATGTCTCCCAGTGGCACCATCCATCCTAAAATGCAGGTACTGAACCCAGATTGCGTTTCTTGTGCTTTTTTTTTCCTATGTAGCTTTGAAGGGATTCTCATTTGAACAGGAGAGAGGTAATGTCAGATATTTGTTCACATCCAGAACTCCTGGCAAACCACAATTGTCATTAGACTCCTGCTGCAGGACTCAAAGCAGACCCTTTAGAGACTCTAAAAGGTGTATAGATGATAGACAGACAGACAGATAGACTAGGTAGAGATAGAGATACCCCTATCCACAATGTGTAGCTGAGCTTGGGCTGCTAAAACCTTATCTGCTTTATGTGTGATAGGTAGTGTTTGGAACATGGTACTGTGTTCAGATTCCTTCAATACTGGTCATCCTGACCTGAGTTGTAAGGTAAGTGTCTATAGACCATAGAAGTAGATGTTTCACTATCGACCGATGAGCTCCTCATTATGACAGGCATGATATTTTGAAATTTCTAATATATTGAGTCATTTATACTTTCTTCTACTGTCCTTAAGCCCACCAATATCTCCACTGCTGGGGAAATTGTAGTAAAGACAGTGAGTAGAACAGGAGCCTCCCTCAACTTGCCCAGCTACATCCCTAGAACCATTAATCACACATACTTTGTGCCCTCACTCTCACCTTTACACTTGCCTATAATTCTGCCCGTCTTGGCTGAATTAATTTCTTCAATAATTTCTTGGTTGATATCTGGCCACTAGATTAACCTTAATATATTTCTAAGATTGGAAAGGGTATTATCTCCACAGAACAATTTTTTTTAATAGCTGCAAGATATAAAATTCTTTCTGGCAAATTGAGGATTGTAGGAAGAAGAAAAATAACAGGAGGAGAGTTTTACTAAGGGGAAGAGAAATTAATTTGAGCGAGAGAAGAGGAGAAGGAAATTGGGAACAAATAGAAGAGATGTAGATTATGCTACCACTTTCCCTAAGAGAAGATTATACTTCTAAATAAAGTCACAAATAAGAGTCTGTATGTGTCTTTAATGCTTATAGGGCTTTGGTCCTCAGTTGAACTGGTTTTTGTTGCCAAAGGAATTTAATGCTCTCTACATGATGGAGGTACCACATGAGTGTTACATTTAGGGAGCTCTGGAACCAGGTGGCTAGAGCTCTCAGCCTCCCATAGAGCAGGTCTTCTCCTTTAAAGACCTTGAAAGTTTTTAGGTTAGATTATGGAAGAAGTAGGGAAGGGTGATTATTGTTTAGCAACCTCAAAGAGGCATATAAACCACTAAAGGACCTTAACTCTCCAGGCAAACAAGAATCTTATAAATAAATCATCTTTAAGAGGTGGAGACACTGCCTGGACTGGGGCAACCAGCACTAGCACAGCACAAACCAATTCTTTTGTTGATCAGACTTGCTTGGTATACAGCCTATCTGTTCAAATCAAATCAGCATACATCCTTCTTGCATGCAGAACAGTTTGGCCTTCCAGTACTGTTCCTACCGCAGGCCTCCTTTGTTTCTTTACCACCCTGGTAGTAGGCTAGGGGCCAGAGGTGTTTCTGTCTTCAGTATTCCCAACTAGGGGCATCTTGTGCTTCATGGGGCCTCTATATGTGCCACATATGGCATATGGGTGGGCAGATTAGCCACTGATGTGGGCTTGAGTCACTCCAGCCTATACAGCCCCTGGGACCAAGGTGAAGGAAATCCACTCTACAGAATGTATTGGTTAAGTGACGTCTAGTGTGGCACTCTGGGCAAGGGAAATAGCTCGAGGGAAGGAACACTTGACCAGGAATAAGGGCCCTGTGTTCTGTTGCAAACTCCAGCTTTGGCTGGGGCTGTCACCTGAAAGGAGAAAAATAATAACTGGCTCTGAGAGGAAGGGGGGAGGGAGCCAGGCTTAGGATGGTATCCTGGTCATTTGAGGCAGTCTAAAGCCCCGCCAGCTTTACATTTGGAGAAAGAAATAAAGCAGTACTTGTTGGCTATGGGAACCATCTGTGTGCATGATACAGAAAGCACTGTTTCTCCAAGTGTGGTAAACAAACACTGGTAGTGTACAAGATGACTTGAGGTGGTGTAAGGACTGTTTTTTCTATTTTTATAGTTATTTATTGATTTAACATGTATTGCAGGTAAATGTGGCTAGTAAATATACTCTGATTTTTAGAAATAGTATTTCTAAGGATAAGGCATTTTTAAAAGGTTAATGTGCTTAAAGTTAGTTTTGAGAAAATATAGTGACAATAGACAAGTCAAGAATATTGTACTACTACGCTGTGTCTTTAACAGACATGTGGCAAGAAAACCCAGGGGAAAACAGGAGCCATACAGTAAGGCCTGAGGTCTTCTTTTTCATAAGCACCTGGCTCAAAAATCACCCTGACAACCTGATTCCAAGCATAAGATCAACCTGCTATTTTTATATCTTTGGTGTCCTGCTCTGCCCCATGACACTCGGCACTCCAGATTAGCAGTAGGCCTTTCACTCATGATGAGCACGGTCTTGACTACACTTTGGTAAACATTGACTAACAAGTATTGGAGAGCTGGTAGGGCTGTTCCCACCCACCTCTGTTGATTTCCTCTCAGAGTTACCCATTGGCTTATAGATAGGTATTTTCAGGAAGCAAGGCAAAAGATTAGTATTTCTTTGAATGTGCAAAACTGCAGTAAGGCAGGAACTGTCACTGAGCAATTTTGTATGGATTTGCTCTGATGTTTGGATCGATTAGAACAAGATTTTGTGGGAAATGTGTATAAAATCAACTAAATGAGAGTCTTCTCACTTCTGGAATTCTGTAATGGGCTCTGTATACATAAGTTTAGTTCACTTCTTCCTTTCAATCATCCGAGACAGAGAACATGATACTTACAGAACCTGATGTTTAATCCTAGTTTCTCCCAGGGCCCTCCCTGGCAGATTATAAGGGTTAGCAGAAACAATGAAGATTGTGGGTTTGGTATATATTTCCTTATCGCTAGGTTATATTCAGGAGAATTGTGTGTCTTTTCTGTGTGTCTGGTCTCCTGAACTTGCTCAAGTAGAGTTGAGTAATCTTCAGGTACATCCAAGCAAGGAAATACTACAACTTTCTTTGATCACACATTCTAGTGGTTAACTATCCCTTCTCTTGAGTTTTTTTTACCACTAGTTCTAGAACTTTTCAGTTCTCTTATATACCTCATTTTGCTTAAATCATACTTACGTTCTTTGTTAGCTTTTTTATAAATTTGTGGAATACATTTTCTATATTTTAAATTAATTCTTTGATAATTTCATACGATGTATTTTTATCATATTTACCCCAATTCCTCCCTTTAACTCCTCCCAGATCTATCCTACCTTCTTACCCTTCCCCATATTTGTGTCCTTTAGAAAAAAAGACAAAAATCACCTATCCACTCTAATTTGTGCTGATACCCATGTATTCCTGGGATGGAACCATCTAATGGAGTGTAATCAACCTACTAGGAGCCACAACAATTGCTAGCTACTCAATTAGAGGTAAAACGTCAGAACCTCCACCCATTCAATGCTAGATTTTTGAGTGGCTTCATCTTGTACCAGGCCTATACAGGTGACCACAGCTGCTGTGACTTCAGGAACACAGTGGTCCTGTCATGTTCAGATTACACTGTCATCCCTGACATCTGGCTCTTTTAGTCTTTCTGCACCCATCTTCTACAACAAGAAAGATAAATTTAGATGGCAGTTTGATATGTCCACTTAAATAATAGTAATGGGTTCACCCCTGGAGCCTAGGAGCTACAAAACCTAGGTTCTTGGCCAGATTTATAGTATGAAGTCTAATTTTTAATAAAGCCTTTGAACCAGCTTGTATTTCTCTACCCTTTATATAATTTCCAACTTTTCCAATAGAGATTTTATTCTATCTTTTAAAAAGGCTTGAAATTATAGCATGAACACCTTTACATTTAGATAGTCAACCCAACCCCTCTTTTGATCAATGAGTTACACTTATAGGATGCCAGATTTGGAAACGACCAAAAGGTACTGGCCTGTGGAAGACCCAGTCACCTGCCCTAAGCCCTTCAGCTAGCTGTCCTTCTGGAAACTGGAGCTATGTAGGATTTTATAGTAGCATAATTACTATGGAATATAGAAGGAAAGTGACCTCAGTGATTCTACATACCTTCATATTCAGATAATCTAGGATCATGCTCTTTCCTTTAAAATTACTAAATTATATAGTATCAATTTATTGTAGCCTCTGCCTGTAGCTATCCATTCATATCCAATTTTGTATATGGGTAGCAACATATCTATACTAGCCTTACTTTTATTCATTTTGTGATTTATCTGTAGTAATCCCAAAATCTCAGGTTCCTACTCCCATATTCTGTAGCTCATTTCTGGGAACCTAGGAATGCTTTGACGCCAGTCCAAGTAGAATATAAATTAAGAATGATCTTTGAAAAAGATAAATTACATACTCACACTTAAATTCCATACCGAAGCATGGTTGAATTCCCCATGGCAGGATCCCTAAGGTAGGATATGTGACAAAGGATTAATATGAAAGAAAAAAGTTGCACTATGGGTTCCACACATTTTAATAACTGTGCCTTTCTACTTATTTGTCAAAGAAGAAACTGGATGTAGAGAGAAACTAAGCTGAGACCAAGTATTTGCCACAAAGTAGATAGTCCACCAAGAAACACTTGAAAGTTGATTTTCTAGCACACAGAAATAATTTTTGTTTGTCTTTGGAATGTGTTTTGTGGCTGTTTACCCCATGGCTTTGTCTAGAAAGATCTAAGGAACCTATCCACTGGGACTTAGTTTGCTTTGGGGAGATAGGGCCATGCGGTTCTCAGGAAATTAATAGCCCCCTTCACCATCCTCATCATAGCCCAGTTGCTATATCCCTATGCCTGGCCTGATCATTTGACCTGCATGAGTCTGCAGAAGGTGGTGTAATCCATCTGAGGAAAATCACGTCAGAGACAGGAAGGGGCACAGCAGCCTCTTTGGCCAAGGATTTATGTATCTGTCAGGGGAGGGAAGTGTGAACTGAGAAATGACTCCCAGAAGTGCAAGAATTGGCGGGGGCAGTATTGCTACCTTTAGCAGTCAGTGGTGCATTCATTGGGAATCAGTGGTACTTCAGAAGGCCAACATATTGACCCTTTCTCCCTTCCTTCCCTCCTTGAGTCCATTCTCCCTGTTCTCTTTCCTCTGGCTCAGCACACACTGAAAAAAGCAACTGAAGTGGTTTAGTGTACCCTGCCACTGGCCAAGCAGTGAGTGAAGAAAGGATAACAAGGCCTTGGACTGCTTTTTGTGTGGCAATTAGAGGCTGTGGGGACTGACACAAGATGTTTGGGTCAACCACAGCAGGCTTACAGCTGGTGCCATGTCACCATGGCTGGCACTAATGGCAACTAATGGGGTCCTGACAGTCCTTACAGCCTACGAAACCAGCGAGTCGCTCAGTTTGACTCTATCTAGTCTTAATTCTTGCTGTCTTTGTGAATTGCTTTCTGCATTTTCACTAGCCATGCATATCATTGCTTTGGGCTCTCTGCTGAGCCTGGGACTTAGTCTTTGCTTTACATAATTTCCCCTGCTGTGAGCCTGCCAGACTGGCTCCCTTGGCAACCTCATTAGGCATTAGTGGTGTCCATGGGAATCTAAGCTGGGCAGCAGGACTCATCTTTAGGGCTCTTATCTCCCTGATGGCTTGTAACATCTCCAATGCAAAGGGGTCCCTTCGGAAGTGTATCCAGCTGTCTTGGAAAAGGTCTACTCTGCTCACAATTCAGCCCAGCACTTACTAAGACAGACTAGAGAAATCCTGGACCTCTAGAAGCTGCTATTTGTTTAACTCTTCCTTATTTTTTGTTTCCTAATTACTGCTGCCATCTCCTCCTCTCAAGAAGCTTGACAAGCCTTGAATGTCAGTAAAGAAAGTAGATGCCACCCAGACTCTGGACTTACTTTCCCTTCTCTCCAGCTTGTTTCCTATACTACGTGGCAAGAGATGAAGGAATACAGTTGGAGGGAAAATTCTTCAGTGTGAAAGGAGATTTTACCTCTTTGATTGTTGCTAAATAGAAACCATTTTCACCTGGGATAGAAGAAGCAGTCCCATCTCTCAAAAAGCAGCAAATGGTGTAGGGTTTTATTTTAATGTCATCCTTTCTCCCCATTTTTAACATATGATCCCTCAAACAATCACCAGCTAGCTGTTTGGTGTTCTCAATGATAGGATTATAACTTATGTTATAGAACTTCTCTGATCTCCTGGCCCTTAACCACTCATGGATTTCTACATCTTGCTGTCTGCCAATGTTCGTGTGATATACTGATGACAGGTAAGCTGTAAGCAGCAAGCATGCTCTCCTACCCAGGTCACAGTTCTATTATGCTTGGCCTTTCAAAGGGAGTAAGCCAAGTAAGAGATGCAAGCTCAGCAGGGTACAAGTAAACAGCTTTGGGGACCATTGTCCAACCTATAGCCTTTCAAATTGTACAGGTAGCTACCCTTTCCATTTGTATGTAAGACCATTCCTTGCCATGGTCTTACATAGCCATAGTGGTTGACCCTAGCAGAAGGAGCTGGGAAAATCTTGAGCTAAAGTAAAGTCTCCGTTTGAGCCTGCAAAATTCTGCCTAGGCTTCTAGGAGGAATCACTCTTCCCACCAGGCAGCCAGGCACTTATAAAGAGATGCAGACAAGAAATTGCAACTCTTCCTTCCAGTGTACCTGCTTTAGTTGACTTTTTGAATATCTGAGGATGCAATCGTGAGGCAATTCTTGCAGTAGCAAACTCACCTTTGTTTGAGGAAGGAGGTCTGACCACTTACAGAGGAAGGGTTATAGTCCTCAGAAGGGTCTGCTACAAAATGATTTTTGGCTCATTTGCTCTTCTTTCCTTTTTGAGTTCTGTTTCCTTTTAGGCCCCTCAGGAGAGCCTCTCTCCACCTCCTTCTCGATGTCTGTGCTCACACAGCTTACACAGGGGAAGTAACCCCTAGCCAAATAATTCTCTCATCCAACACATTTTCCGAGATGGTCCCAGTGGTCCTTCTAGAAGATCAGAGACAAAGACTGTCTGGGTCAACCTCTTCCCCTCCGCCCAAGCACACCGGAATTCCAAATGTTCTCGTTTCCTTCAGGCTCAAATGGTTTTTGCTGCTGATCCTTTGCTCTGGGTTACCCATTTCCTGCTCAGCCCTGGCACAGCAAATGTGTCTCTGTAGCAGCTACCTCAGGGTAATTTGAGAAGCAGCTCTAGGCCACCACATGTGGAAAAAGAATCAGAGGAAGACACATGTGGAATAAAAATCTCCTAGAGAAAGATGTTGGCCCTTTGCAAACAGCTTTAATAATGTGGAAATGCCAGCATCAGATGTTTCTAGAATGCCAGCACAATTTATTCTAAAGTGATTTTTAAACACTTATTATTATATACTTCCTTAGGTCTAGTGACTTTACTAAAATCTTTGACACTCTTCTATCTGCCTTGGAGAATCAGCTACTGCCCATGTTTTGGCTGTGTAAACGTCTTGGGCACACATACCCCTATCCTTCTTGGTGCGTCTAACTTGTTCCTGCAATATCTGATCAGTTTCTGCCGAGTCAGTCACATATGCCCTGTTGCTGAGCCTGTTTGGGTGGGGAGGATGGAAAAATAGAACAAGCACTCTAGGAGGAAAGTTCTTCTCAGTTTCTACTCTCCAGCTCTTTAAACCTGTTTTGTCTCCTGTTTCTGGCCTCTATCCTGATCAGGCCAATTCCCTTGCCTATAACTTTACCATTTTGGTGCTTCCACCACTACTCTTTTGCTCAGCCCCTAGGGATGGTTACAAACATCTGCCTGCCTGGCAACTGAGCCCACCTAAAGACATCCTTCTCGCCATGGCAGTGTTGCTCATTTGTGATAGGGCCACAAATTGAAAGCTGCTTCTTCAACAGACTTATCCTAGAAGGGCAAACAAAACAAAGCTAAACAAGAAAGCAGATGTGTAACTTATTCACCTGGGCCATGGCTTTTTTAAAAATCCATTTTGGGCTCTATATTATTTAAAATAGACTTTTTGCTGGATTTCCAAAGCTGTAATTTCATTCTAGAATGATTGAAAAATTATGATTGAAATCTAGAAAAAGCTGCTGACTAAACTAAAGATGTTGCACTCAGCTTTGCCTTTCTGTAGCATTCTCTTGCCCATCTGTAGCATTCTCTTGCCCATCTTTCCCATGGCCCATCCTCCAATTCCTCCAGTGCTCAACCTATATCCCTGAATGCCTAGGAGAACCCTGTGTTAATCAGCAATTCCTTTTCTACACTGTCAGTTGGCAGGAGTGTTCCCTTTGGAGCCTGAGGCATAGGAATCCACTGGAGGGATCTCAAGGACAAGTTGGTCTAGACAGTAAGGCCACATACCCCTGCTCCTAGCTCCAGTCCAAGTAATCCTGCTTTTTGTCTATTTTATAAATAGAGATTTTCGTATGAGGCTGTATTTGAAAGAGGTTTGCTGTTCTTTTAATCACCACTCCAGACCAGTCTTCATGTCAAAGTTAACCTATGCCTTGGCTTCCCTTTGGTTCTGAACTCTGCTAGCAGACAATGAAAGGGATGTAGTACTAATCAAATAGTGAATCCTAAGATGCTGTCTGGCGTGAATCCTAAGATGCTGTCTGGCTCAGGCTTGCTAGAAATGCCAGTTCCTTCACTCAGTTAAAGTGGTGAAGAGAACAGACAGATTGACACTCTGCTTCTCATTTCATATAACTGCCTCCCCACCTATCATTAATAATAATCTCACATTTGCATAGTACTTGACAATTTCCAAAGAACTTTCACAGACTTTATCTTATTTGATCCTCTGAAAGGCCTATGAGTGCTGCCAGGGTAGGGGCTATTATTTATATTTTATAGACTGGAAGGCTTGAGACCATTTAATCATTGGTCTCACTGAAGAGCTTACTACAGAGAACTAGTCAAGGTGAGGTGAAGTCTTAGATAAAGGGAACAAAATTGGGAACAAAGGTTATAAAAAGAATGGCAAAGAAGGGTGAGGAGGAGGCAGAAGGTATGAAAAATCTACAGTACCCCAGATCTACCAGCCCAGTTTGTGAATCATTTCTAAAGCGATATAGAACTTTGAATGTCCACCTAACAAGCAGAGGTATCCTCCTCTTCATGGTAATGGTTCCTAGGGCTAGTGAACTCACCTTATCTCAATTCTGTTCCAAAAAACGGATTTTGTCACTTGATTTTCTTAAAACTCCTGAAATAGTAGTCAAGTCCTAGAAGTGGAAAGGCCCCTCATTTTTCCAGGAGAGAAAATAGAAGCCCAGAAACAGAAAAAGTTTTACCCAAAGTCACAATAAAGTGAAATGAATATACTGAATGTGGGGGAGGGGTGCATGTGTGTATGCACGTGCATGTGCCTGTGCATTTGTATGTGCATGTGTATGGTTTTGTATGTGTGTAGGGCTATGAAGGACAGTGGACACTGTTGGAAATATTTGTCTGGTGAATTTCTGTAGCCTAGATCTTGTACACATATGCACTAACTGAGGTTAAAAGCCATTTATAGGGCCTGGGGTATGACAGGGTGTGAGAAAGAAAGGGTTCAGGGTTTCTCTACCAAGGGGATTCACCCATATAAACTGCTCCAGGTAATTAAGATCCCAGAAGAATTGGCAGCTGCTTGCTGAACAAATTAGGCCCTGCCTTTATGGGCATGTTCTGTGCTGGAGATCAGAGGGCCCTCCCTGATGTTTGGTTCATTAGTCATTGTTCCCTGTCAGAGCAAGCACTCAGAAAATTGGATGTCTGGCAACAGTCTGTATTCAGAAATTCAATAGCAGGAGCAGCAACAGCAACAGCCGAGTGTCTGGGACAGTGCTCCATGCACAGTAGGTGCTTGAAAAATGCTTGTTAGCTAACTAATGAACTGAGTAAAGAAAGTCTTTAGTTTTCTGTGCTATTCAGACTGAAACAGTGTCAATAACAGATCTGATTGCCTTTCAGCTAAGGCACAGTTGAACTTTTTAATAGACAGGCTGGTGGAACTTGGAGTGGGGGCACTTGCTAGAGGCTTGATTTCCTATGCTGACTACACATCATAGATCACAGTGCCCACTACTTAGATGTTGCACTACATTGTTTGGGCTGCATAAACTTACTGATCTCCTAAACTAGTTTATGATTTCCTTCTTTTTGAACCCAGTTTTTTCCCCCTAGTTATAGGCTTCTTTGGCCAAAACAGACTATGCTTGGCAGGAAACAAAATAAGGCCTGAGTGCATGTATGCAGAGAGAGAGAAGTGAGTAATCTTCAAGTGACATACAGGACCATTGAGATTTAAAATCAGTTCTTCTTCACTGGCTTGCCGTAGGTCAGGCCTGCCAGGTTAGTTTAGTCAGGCACTTTGATACTGTTCTTAAATATCAGGGAAAGATTTTTGGGTTTGTTTAGTCTTGTTTTGTTTTATACTAAATATTCCTAGTTCAAAATACCCAGGATTCCTTGCAAAGGTCAGCTAGCATAGCAGGACCAAGAGAATTTTAGAAGCTTTTGGCAGTCACTAAAGGTCACTGCTAGTGTCTTGTCTATAGGCCAAGGGAGTGAACTCTGTGAGGGATTTCAAATGTCCTGATGGACTTTTCCATCATGCTAATAAACTATCAGGAAAATACTTCAGTTCACCTAGCTATCCAGTCACTGTTTTAAATCTTATTCATTGAAGAAAAAAAAAGCACTAAGAATTTATTTAACACAGACTCTTTAAGACTCTGTTCAGAAGGAGGGTGTGTATGCATGTGCTTGCATATGGGTATGCATGTTTGTTAACTGTGTGTGTTGTCAGGACTGTGGGATTAGCTTTTGGTAGTAATATAGATGTATATAATGAATCTAGCCAGGCAGCGGTGGTGCATGCCTTTGATCCCAGCACTTGGGAGGCAGAGGCAGGCGGATTTCTGAGTTCGAGGCCAGCCTGGTCTACAGAGTGAGTTCCACAACAGCCAGGGCTACACAGAGAAACCTTGTCTCGAAAAAACTAAAAAAAAAAAAAAGAACAACAACAAAAAGGATCTATACTATATGGATAAAAGGTGTAGATAGATAGTGGGTATATTTGTGTGAGAGAATATTTTGATATAGGATAGCTAGAAGGTAGGTAGGGCTGATGTTTCTATGTGCATGACTTTTGTAGCTCTACCTGAGATTCTTGAATATGGGACTCAAGAGTCAGGGTGACAATAGTATATATGAAGAAGGTATGTGTGTCTTCCTATGCTGGTGTGTTCATAAGCACTATGTGTGTGTACATGCATGTGTGTGCACTTATGCATGTGTTTTTATCTGGTATAGCTATGTATGTCTAAATCCTCAAGTCTTAGGCTTCGAGAACTGTCTTGATTCCTTCCTTTTTCTGTTCCATACTCCCAGGCCTCCTTAAGTAACCTGTCTGCCTCTTCCTTCTTAGGGAGATATTTACTATCATGAAGTCTTTCCCTCCCACGTTTCTGTTTTTAGCCTCTCTCAGGCTACCCTGAAGTCTTCTAACAAAGTAGGGGTGAGTGTACTAGTGAGAAAGACAGCATTCAATGATTGAGAAACAACTTCCAAGCCAATGAAATGTCTGCCTAAAGATTGTTCTTGGATCAATGGAAATCCTGTGGGTCACCCTTGGATCAACTAACATTGTCAAGAAATGTAATATAGATATTCAATCCTTGAGTTTTAGCGAATTAATTAAAACATTGTTTTTAGTTCTATTGAGAAGGAAAATCATTTATTATCTTTAGTCTGGCCCTATGCCTTCAAGAGAATTCTCATTCCATGAAAATAAAAGCTGAAGTAGGCAATTCTCACATACTTGTGAAATCTAAGTACATTATCTCACCAGTGACTATAACTGTAATAAACCAGAGTGACCTGAGTTTAAGTAAACAAATATTTGGAGCTGGCAATTGAAGTACAAACATAACCCTAATTACTGGTTTGGTTAATAGAGATTAGTTCAGTCTTTAGAGATAGTAAAAAAAAAAATCTGTCTTTGGTTATAACATGGGTCTTTAGATTA
>JADRCD010077306.1:0-19500 GCA_019843815.1 Montemys delectorum | reverse complement strand
TCTTCCTGTTAGAAACTAAAAATGTCTATCCATTTAATCTATTTTACTCTTCTGTTTATGAAGCAGGTGAGAAGCAAAACAGCTCTCCTTTGAAGAGTATTTTAGCAAAGGTATTCCTAAATACTCAGCTTTCATACCTACAAGTAGGATCATCAAAATCAGTTTCATACATAAAATCAAAAAATGAGTATATCATATTAAGCATTATTATAGCTAATTCCTAATGGTTTCCTATCTGTAACTCACTCTGCAGTCAATGTAGTCATATGGTTAGATCAGATTCAAAGGAACTACTAAAAACTTTTAGAAAGCAATCTAAAGTTTTACTGTCCAAGGAATAGATGCAACAGAGTAGAGAATGCTAAGAAGTAGAATGTCCACCAGTTCCTGGGCTAAATGGATGCTTGGTATGAGGACTCTACCCTTGTCCTAATTGTTATTTCATGGAGATGAGATGGGGAGGGGCTAGTTAAGTCAACTGAAATGCTGGCTTGGGGTGTCCCTCTCTTCAAGAATAGCTCTTTCTTTGCTGCAAGGGATACATCCAGCTGCAGATTTCTGTCATCATTGGACACACTTGCAGATGAATTCAGAAATTATACTGGCCTCTCCAGTTGTTGCTGAGTTGAACAATCACTATTGAGACAATCCTCCAACGCACACCACTGTTCTGGGTGCCATAGAGTAGGGGGAGGGGAGAAAACTACAGAAGGCTTGCTCCCCACCCTTCAGAAGCTTTAGATTAGGTTGGTTAGATGAGATACACAGACATAAATCTCTCAGGAACAATAATGAGGATATATTGTCCATAGAAACAAAATAGTGCAAACCAAAATCTCTTTAACAGTTTAAGTAACAACTACCTATCTACAGTCTTGATGAGATTATCATGTATGTAAGATCAAAGAGGACTTTGTTCTGTTGCATGTGTACCACTGAATCTACTATAGAATGTGTTCCACAGTATGTGTTTAAGTGTTCAGAGTAGTAGGCATGGTTATTTTCCATGCTGAGTTCTTTATTTTAATGGATCTTATAGCAGATATCCAGATGCCCTTACCTCAGAACATGATGTGTACTAATTTTCCACTGTCAAAGTGAAGGGCTGACAGCTTACAAGAGTGGAAAACTGGTCATATCACAGAGGACAGGTCAGGGAGTGGCCTCTGCTTCAGTCCCTGCTCATAGCTTGAGCACAGACTTGTTTGATTATCATGTTGGCCTAGGCACACTGAAGTCAACATTGTGGACCTTTCTATCTGCCTGTAATCTGACCCCAGAGCTTGCTCAAAGTTTAGAAAATTCTCCACAGCTCATTTTCCCAAAGCTAGGAGGTACTCCCACCTATCTACTTCCTCTCCTGTGGTCTATTTCAGGCTGTACACAAGCTTCAACTAGAGTATATGTATGGTAAGAATGCACAAATTGGACTCTGATTTCCCCCAAATGATAAGAAAACACACCTCAGTTTGCTCCACATTATACCTACCCAACCAGTGGGGAAAAAAATAGGTCTTTCCAAAGCTTGAGCCATCCATGGAAAGAATAGTCCAGAAAGGATGAAAGAACTAAAGAACAAAGTCCCTAATCCCATTTTGGTTTGATTTTTGAGTCCAAATACACTGTTCATCTGGCCCAACAATGTTAGCAAGCATGCCAATTGACAAAAAAGGTAAGGCTGAAAGTGTTCCAGCCCCACAATACCATTCTAACTGCCTCAGTTCACACTAAGTTGCACTGTCTACTCAAACTCTATATGTCTAATGCTTCTGGGTCCTGATATTCCTATTTGTTCTTTATATCTTTTTCCAGCTTTTCTGATAAATAGCAGAAATCTCATTTCTACTGTGGGACTCGGTCTCCCCATATGGAAGATGCAAATGTTGGACTCCATTATGCTTAAGATGGCCTTCTAGCTCTGTCCTGTTTGTTTAAATACCTTCTTTCATTTAATGAGATAAACATTTCTCAGGGAGGTGTTTCAGAGCTTCCAGTTTGGAAGCTGGAGCAAAGTTCCTAGGCTGGGTTTGTTTTGTGTCATGTTTGCTTCTTCCTAACTGTTTTTTTCCCACTGCTAAGTATGAAGGGCCACTCTGGCTTGGGCTGCAGGTAGGCGAGGTAGTGACAGCAGGTCTACCAGGTCAGTGGTTCAGGGCCACTCTGGGAGCGTGGGCTGGCAGAAAAGATCAGGTGCCAGAGCCCCTTATCTCAGAAGCATTACCACTGACTGTGAGGTGACCTGAAATCTCTGACAGTCAGCTGCCTGAGAGACTAGGAGCTGTTTTCAGGGTTCCCAAGAAGCAAAGATTTCCATAGAAGGTATGAAGATCCCATGCTGATCCCAGGATAGGATCAGATTCATATCAGGAATCTGGAAAACTTGCATTGAAGCCCTGAGGGAGCCAAACTGGGGACCTGGGGAGAAGTGCTGCAAGTAGACTATAAGTGGGAGTGAGCAGGGGCCAGGCAACATTCTATCCTCTATTTCTCTGTGGGACCTGGAACCTAGGCTTTGCAGCCTGGCTCTTCATATTTGGGAACTGTGGAGAGGAAAAAGAGAGGCCCCCAGAAAGCCACAGGACTGGGGTTGCAGTAAGGGAGGATCTGGTCTATGTGTGATCATTTCATGATACTAAGACTCCACTATTTCATAGCCCTTTTGAGGGAAGCATTAGTAAATTGGAAAGAAACTAGTCAAGGAGAAAAGTGATCTAGTGACACACAGAAAGGATTGTCATGTATGACAAATAAGCATAGCCTCCCAAAAAAATATACACAGTCTTCTTTACAAATACCTTCCTACTATACATACACATGCACACACTTAAATACACATGCCAACAAATATATACAGAGGCGTCACTGCACACTCATCCCACACCCTGAACATGGTTCCATCACATTAATTTTCTGTGAAGATGTCAGTGACCTACACAACATCAACCACAAGTAGAATTTCACTTTGGACAGTTGTTAGAAAGGGACAAGTTCCTTGGGATAGTAGGGACATTTTCTAATACTTAAAAAAAAAAGTCAGGAAGAAAGAAAAGAAAACAAAGAAAGGCTGAAGTCCTCCCACAGTCAGGCTCGTGCTCTGGGTGTGCTTTCGCAGGCCAGAAACTACAGAACTGGGAGTACTGCCAAGTGCTTTATCAAAGGAAACAGCCTGCCCAACAGCTGGAGATGGTCTTCTGCCAGCTGTGTGTGCCTCTTGGTCTCCTTCTTTTCACTCTTCTCCTATCTTCATCTGTCCATCTCCTACAGCCTTTCACTTTGCATTGGTAAATGCCATGTACAGCTATCCTTGGACCAGAGAGAAATCTTCATGCTAAGTAACTAAGCAGATCACAACCCCAGCTAGTCTAGAAGAGGCTGTCTTGGAGGGATTGTATTGCCCAGAAGCTGGTCTCCAGGAATAGAGCAACGGGTGTGCACTATGGGAGCTCTTTGCTACACCTGGAGACCTGGGGAGATACAATCCAGTAGTCCCTCCTTAGCCTCCCTGTCAACCTACAGTGGGTGGTAGGTGCCTAGGGAGATTGTGTGTGCTGGCAGCAATAGGATATTTTCCAGCAACCTCAGCAACATTACCATCCATATTCATAAATTAGTTAGTTACTTGGATTCACTTCTCTGAGCTTTAAGCTTCCCAATGAGAGAAGAGACAACAATGTTGTGCAGAGGAAAGCTCAGAAGAAAGGTGTTCTCTTTCTGGGGGTGGCAGGACTACTGCCAGACACTAAGAAAAGAAGGGTCAAAGGGGACCTCCTGTGACCTCACTTCTTTTTCTGGTCTACATCCACTTGAGACTTCTGGTTTAGCAGCTGAAGTGGCCAGCATCAAAAGATATACATTGAGGTGTATTTATGGAAACAACCTCATGAAAATGAAATCCTCTGGGGCTGCTAAATTCAAAGACATTACTGATCTCTGTGTGCTGAAGGCAATGCCACACTATCAAGGGAGCCATAGATGATTCCTTCTATTCTATGATCACACAACCTATACCTCTTGCCTTAGTCGACCCTAAAAGTAACTCAAGAAAAACCTGATACCCACCTGGACATGCCCCACGAGCAGGATCCCTGTTATGTTCATCTCTCTATCCCCAAGTGGTGGCCATATGCTGACTGCTTAAGTAATCAATGATCTAAACACCAGAGATACTCACTTGAAGGATTTGAATCAGTAGGAATCAATAAACTTGGTATATATGTATTGCTAAAAGTCACCACATTGGGCTTCTTTGTTCTTTAGCCAGATTTCACTGAGTACTGATGAGCAAAAAATGTGAATGGTCTTGGAGCTGGCATCTCATAGGTATTATGCTGCCCATCATCCTTGTCTCACTTAACATTATGGTTCTTTTACCCTGGTGAAGATCTTGAATCTTTCTTCCCAGTCTTCCCTTTCTCCTTCCTTGAAGCTTCTACAAGTGAGAGCACTCTTAAACACAAATGGCTCTGAAGCATACACTTTGGGGGCCAAACCTGAATCCTTAGTCACTTCCTAAACCTGATATAACTTTGAGTTAGTTATTCACTTCTCTGAGCCTCAGCTTTTCTCTGTGTGAACTGCAAATGGTACAGATAATATTAACCATAAGACTTTGGAGAAATATAGTTGTGATTACATATGTATTATGTATAAAGTGCTTTGGACATTATTTGGCACAAAGCAGAAACTCAATGATCAGTAGCTGATGATTTTTATTACTTTTCCTCTGTATTTGTGTGATAATGAAGGGGGTTGGTCCCATACAGATGGAATGATAAAGCTGACTTTATGAAAAACCAGAAACCCTGACTCTAACACTTTGAAGACCTTTCAGTAATTCCATTTGTCCAACCCTGGCAATTACAATCTTGAATGAAACAAGGAGCAATAAAGTAGGGCCTAACTCTCAGTTCAGTGCCTACTTGATCATGTCCGTCTCAAGTAATTTCTCCTTTCCTAAGTAGACTACACTGGCTCCTAAGTTAAGGGCCAAATGTTTTCTGGAAAGTTCCACCTTCACCATACCATCCAACCTGGCTTACTTACTTCCCTCATTTGGGGTCTCATTTATTTCAATTTTCCTTGTTGCCCTATATGCTAATAAATACACATTTCCTTGCCACAAATTTCCCAGTGTGTGGTCAAGTTTAAGTACATCTTAAAGTACCAGGAATAGGACTCTAAAGGACTACTACTTCTATCACAGCCTGTTTATGAGAGTATGTGAGCCTACAGCCTTGGAGTGCCAGTTCCTCTACATAGTAAACTTTGTGACAGCAAGGTTTCTTGTTCCTAGCCCAACTATAGGTTAATTAACCTGCCATTAGCAGGGACCTCTGGAAAGATGAATGTTCAGAAGGAGGCCTACATGGAATTGACATGATTTGTATTCACAAATGGAGGTTTGAGGGAGTTGACTCCTCCAGATTCCTCAAAGAGTACTTCCAGTGGTTGGCACTACCAGCATTCAGCTGTGGAGAGCAAATGACAAGAGAGAAGAAATTTCAGGTCTGCCTTGGCTACCACTGATTCCTTATTTCCTCTCCTTTTCTAGTTTGAGAGCATTTGTTGCTGTCTGAAGGACTGGGCAGTGCCACCACCACAATAAACAGCTTGTCCAGTACACACAAGCTCTTTGGACCCTGAAATGTCAGCTGGCCAACTGGCGCACAGCTAGACCCTGCTGCGTGCTGTTTGCATCCGGCCCCAACAATGCCACTCAGCACTTGTAGAGCCATGTGTCATAGCAACAAGGCTGGGAGTAGGTTACCCACAGGGACCTGGCCATAGCCCTGAGAAGCCAATCTCAGGGACCACACTTAGGGCCTCAGATAAAAATGACTGCCTTAAAGATCCAGATCTGCTAGTCTTAGACCAACACTGTGGCTGATCCTTCTCCATCCTGTCCCAGGCTTGTCTCCATGGATAGCAGCCAGACCGACTCCCTATGCCCCATATGGCTGGACTGCTGACTGAACAGAAATATCTCACCCAGTGAAAGCTTGTGGAGTGTGGGATATGTGCCTCTAGGGTGGTGCAGACTGGGCATAAAGGGCAAGAGAGGAAAGAAAGCTGCAATGGGCTCTGGTGGCAACAGTGCTAGGCTAGGATCCAGGAAGCCTGGGCTTTGCTCCCAGCGTCTGCTACCAACTCCCTTGGTGTCCTTGAGCAAGATCACCCAGAGGGCAGGGTTGGGGGAATAGGCACAGGGCCAAAGCCTTGCCTAGGAGATGAGCTGCAAAACCTTGTTCATACATCTGAGAAGTAGAGGTTGGGTGTTTAATCAGGAAGTTTATCCAGCTACCTCAGTGCCATTAAGTAACTTGGATGCATTTTGGCCATTAACACAACCAAGCTTGAATGCCCAGAAGACATATCAGAAAAGATAGGGTAACTTCTTTCCAAATGCTTGTCCTTTAATTTTCTTTGAAAGTCAACGGGCAGAGAGATCTGTACTGTCAGAACTTAGGGCAGAGAGTACAGTGGTTCCTTATCCATGCAACTCTTTAATATTGTCTTAACTTCTGCACCTCACAACCACACAGGACAGCTTCTCTGAGACAGTAAACTTGTACCTGGTGCTGGGAGTTTATATACAAGGAGCATCTCCTACCTCATCATTTCAGGTGCCTCTGTCCTAAAACCCAGGGACCCACAGCATAGCACATATTTAGTCCCAGGACCTATTTGACATCTCAAAAAACAAACAGAAGAAAGGTCTCCTGGTCTTTTGACATTATAAGTACTATTGATTTTACAAGAATTTTCCATTTGGAGGACAGTGAACTGATCTCAATTTGCAGCCAGCTTGAGTCTTGACACCACTGTCTAGGTCATAAGCTGAAAATCACAGAGACTGTGAATTTATTTCGACATAGTTGATAGTCACTACTCTCTACGAGGCAATGCTGGGCCTTCTGTGGTAGGATATAGTTTGTATGTGATTCCAGGCATTCCCCACTCCTTCCTGTTTCCCCAGAGATGTCGTGTGAACCCACGCCCACATGTTCTAAACACTTTATCAGTGAAAGGAGATTTTTCAAGAAGGAAGGAGCAGAAAAAAATGATGTTGGGGCAGCAGAAAGATGTCTAAAAGAGCATAGAGCTTGAATTAGTGACTTGTACTTGTGTCCCTACTGTGCCACAGAATTAACCTGAGTTTAGACAGTCAGCTTCTCCTCTCATTGTCTGTTTTTTTAACCTGTTAATGAACAAGTAAAGAGATTCTTTCAACTCTAAAATCCTATAGGCTTGTGAAAAGAAAGCACAGCATCAGGAATGGAAAAAAGTTTAAAGTAGAAAGTGATTCCGATTGAAAACTTCTAGGACAGTACAGAAAAGGGAGAACTGGGGAAGAGAGGTGTCATGGTGGAGTGGGAGTGGCCCTGAGTGAAAACTCCATGACCTAGATTCAGTTCTCAATTATAGCTATAATGAGCTATATGACAATAGGCAGGTTACTTCCTGCTTTTATACTTTGTATCTCATGCCTCTGGTTCCTTATTGATAATGGATGCCCAGCTAAAATCTGACACATAGGTAAGGATGAACGGAAAAAGAACAATGGCTCTGGAATCAGGCAGACCTGATTTTTTTTTTCCTATTTGGCTGTGAGACTTTGAGCAAGTCATTTTCTCTACCCAAATTAAAATTTTCTTATCCATAAATGAAGGAAATCAATAATCTAGTTGACCTTGAAAGCGCCATTAATCTCTCTGAATATGTAAGAAAACAAAACATAATAAAAATGAAGCCATAAGATGCCAAGTAAGCCAAAGGGGAGCATAGTGCATTCAAGGAAGCAACCAGACACTGTGGATCATTTATAGCAGGAGAGAGAGGGGGGGAGGGGGGGAGGGAGAGAGGGAGAGAGAGCGCGAGAGCGCGCATTCTTAAAGCAAAACTTGGAGAAAGATGTTACTGTGTGTTTAGTGGGAGAAGACTTGGTTGGAAATCATGCTGATGAGGACTCACAAAAAATGAACCTCAAATGGAAAGTAGGGGAGGTGGAACACTTTGAGGTAAGCAGGGTGAGGGAGTACATGCAGAACCTGGTCAAGGGTCCTTCAAAACGTATTTGACACTTTTAGATTTTTATTCTATTGATCGATTGATTGATTTTTGAGGCAGGTTCTCATATAGCCCATCCCGGCCTTGAATTTGTCTATGTAGTTGAAGGTGACCCTAATCTTCTTTTTGATCCTCTTGCTTCCACATCCAATTTATGCAGTGCTAGTGTTAAAGCTAGGGCTTCATGCATGGTATGTAAGCATTCTACAAGTGAGCCACATCATCAGCCCACTATTAGCTTTTATCCCTATAGAGACAAAGTCTATGTGTCTATGGATGCAACTTACCAAGAACCCTGTAACAATATCATAGCAGAACCAGGAACAAAAGTTGTTGGAGTATTTGTGTGTTATTCTTACTCCATCAACTGGGTGTTCTTAAACCCCAAGGTGAAATGTTAGCCTATCAGAAATAATAGTAAAGAAAAACAAATTCCAGGTAACTGGTCTCTTAGGCCTTTAAGAGACCAATATACAAAGCCTGGAACTTGATGGTTTGTTTGCTTGCTAGTTTGTTTGTTTGTTTGTAAGGTAGAAAATCGGAGTGAGCCTGGCACAGGCAATAAGGGCTACATAAGGGGGAAGAATATGAGTCCACAGTTAACTAGATCTTAGGCTAGTTACAACCTCTTTACATTTCTGCTTCCATATTTATCATCTATAATGTTTTTCATTAGGTAATTATAAGCAAATGAAATAATGTGTGAAAAGCACTTAGCATAATGCCTAATACATTATACACTTTCAATAGTAGTAGCTATAATCATTACCATTATCATCATCCTTTCTATGATTACTTCTACTACCACTACTGTCAGTAAATATGATAGTTTATTGTCTACCTTGCCAACATCCCACTCATTTATCTTGTTTTCTTTGGAATTCTGTCCTGCCGTAGATCTAAAAGTCAAAGCCCTGTTTTCTCAGGTCCACCTTTTTAACTCCATTATGACACCAGCATTCTCAGGCAGCTTCTCTAGAGTGTTCTACCTCCTCCCATCCTGCCTGCCCATGTAAGCCCCAAAAGAAGGTCGAAGGTTGGAGACAGGTGGTAGGGGATAACCAAATGAGTTCATGCATTGACATCCTTTCCTTAGATTTCTGGTAAGACCTAGTAAGGTCACCTTTTGCTTCAAATTTCCTCCTTTGGGGAGAGGAAGGTTGAAATGCAGCCCAGAGGGAACACAGATAGAAACAAGAGCTTTGTCCCCACAAGGGAGGAAGGGACTGGGGGCAACTCTCTAATACTTTCTAGTCCAAGAGGCATTTCAGACCAAGGGAGTGCTTTTAATAGGAGCAGGATTATCATGTCTCTGTTGTGCTGTGGTGAGACTCATTCCCCTACTTACCCCTAGGCCAAAACCCAAGAGTATTTAATGCTAGGTGAGAGGTCCTAATTGCTTCAGATGAGAAAGATTTGTGGATGTGATCATGCAGAGGTAGATGATTGCTTGTACTGAGGAAATTCAAGAGTGTGCTCCATACTTCCTCAGACTCTCAAATTCCTGGAGGAAAGGTGAAGTCACCAGAGAAACTCATTGGCATTAGACCAGTGAGAGCTGAAATCACATTGTAGCATGCAGATCCTGGAAATAAAGTAACTTGTTCAGTTCTCTGCCTTGAGAACTGAAGAGGAAAATAGGTGGGAAGAACACATAGGCAGGAACATAAGAGTGGAGAATGTGGTTGTCTTGTTGCTTAGCTGGTGTGTGCTCTCTCCCCGCCCCCCACACACACAGTCTTCATTTTCATTACAGCCCTGCCAAAATGGATAGGGCAAAGATAATTTTCTCCATTTTACAGAAAAGGAAACGGAGATACAGATTCAAACACAAATATCACACAGGTATTTAAATGACAGAGATGGGACCATAACTTTGGTCAAAGTGAAGGTAAGATTTGGTCTAATGAGTGGCCTCCTTCTGAATATTGTTTCAAGAATTCTGGGAAGGATGTTTGCTCAATCAAAATCAATCTCTCCCTCTCTTTTCCTTGAATATACCTTAATTCGGTCCCAGATGCTCCTTGTGTTTTAGAAATGAAAGAGGATAGTGAAGGCAAAATAGGGAGGGCACGTGAGAATATCACCGTACCTTAGAATCTGGGGGTGCTCCTAGTGTTAAATTCAATTTGCAAAGAATCAGGAGGGAGATCGCTGCAAATTGCACACTTTTATACCTTTCAGTACATAGGTTTATAGTATGAGTTGGTTATCTCTCATTGGTAGAGCCCATTGTCTTTTGTTCTCATTGACCTCTGTGCCCCAGGTGAGGGGGAGATACCAATAGCACGTAGGAGGGATGGGGGGATCCACCCCTTACTGGGGACGTTTCCTGGAACCAGGCATTACTCCCCACAATTAGGACATCTCCTGGGGACTGATGTTTGCTCGGTAAACCCTTCTGAAGCTCTGTCTTTAGGCTTAATGGACATTCCTTGCTCCTTGGTATTTTTATGAGGTGTTCCTATTTGCTCAATTCCTACCTTTCCCGCTCTTTCTTGGGAATATCTCAAATCTTGAGATTATGTGCTACACTGCTGTACCTCATCTTGGTTCACTTCTTGATATCGTTACCTCAACATCATAATCTGTACTGTACTGAAGTGCTATCTAATGAAGGCAACCAAGCAATTAAAAATGCAGGGGCTAAAAGTAAGCAATAATAGGAGTATAATCAGTGGTCCTAGAAGTGCAGAGACCAAGTTGTGAACCAAGGGGAGGAATTAAACCAAGTTTCAAACCAGCTCTTGCCTTGAGCTCAATCTCTTAGTGCAGCACATAGACCTCATTCTTTAAGGAATAGCAGGTCTAATCCTCTCCTATATTGAAGGACCACCTCTGAGAAGGAGGTCAGGGATTCTTGGAGGTCAGTCAAAGTCTTTTCTATTTTCTCTATATCTAAATCAATGGCAGCTCTAAACTTCCCATAATCCTTTTGCTGCAAGGAAATAGCAGAGGCATTATCTGGACCAGAACACAAAAGTCATGGTTGTTATTTAGAATCTCTAAACTTATACAGGTTATAATCCCTGAAGCACAGGCCCACTCTCTGTCTAAAGGTGGGAGGAGGTACCCAGTTAGATTCTTTATCAGAGGGTGTGAACTATTACACAGATGTTGATGGGTTTGTGGGACCTAACCCACACAAAGGCCTTTTGGAGCAACCTCTTGCCCAATGCCCTTTCTCCTTTCAGTACGCATGCTAGTCTTTAGCAAGGAATTCTCTTCTATTGCCAGGCACTATCTTACTAGGCTCTCAGGCTTCCTAGCTTCTCTTCTTTCCTGTCTCTTATCTCTCTTCAGCTCTCTAGCCTCTTATTCCTTCTGATTCTTTTCTTCCTTTTGTCTCCAAACTGCTCGCCACTTGTCCCCACTTTGTTTACTAGACTCCATCTTCAAAGACCGTCTAAACATTCTATCCCTTCACTATGCCCTTTTACAGTCCTTCTGCAACATTCCTTTTTCTTTCTCTGTTTTTCTGTTGTAAAACGCTTACTCAGCTACCTGCACTAGTTCCCTTAATGACTTGTCCTGCATCTCTTCTAATTTTCAGTCTTTCAACTCCATCAGAAATCCAGGAATGACTAAATAATAGAGAATATATGAGAAGCCTAACACAGCTTCCAAAAATATTGCCAATTGATAGAGACTGCTGGACACCTGGACAATTCTTATTTCAAAACTTTGGAGCATCGATCTTCAGCCTTCTGCCAGTAAATGTCTGAAAACAGGAACATTAAGGACTTGCCTACTCTGTCTCGGCAGATATAAGCTATCGTAGGCCTATGTGTCCTTTTTGGACAGTATCGTCTGAGGCAACTTTTGCCTAGTGGCTATCCCGCCACAACTGGAGCAACTCCAATGATGCTCAGTTTCTTCTTTGAGTCTGAGAAAGGGGTGCTGTCAGGCACAGACAAGTCTCTAGCCAGATGAATGAATCATATCAAATGTCACATTCTGTGGATTTCTGATGTTTTTGAAAACCAACTATCTGTGTAAAGTGATCTGGGGCTATAATTAAAATCTTAAAATCACCCTAACAATAAGCTCAGAGCCATGAATCTATTAATTTGGCCCTAAACTCACAGGTCTAAACATCTTAGATATGTCTATAATAACAGCAAAAGAAGGACTGGGTCTAAGCCCTGTCTACTAGGGAAATAAAATAATTATTTATAAGCCTACAGACAACCCTTACTGAAACCAGAAATCTCTTAAGTGAATGTAGAAAACTTCATCTTTTGGTCTTGAAGTATGCACAACAGAATTGTATTAGCTATACCTCTCAGTCAATGAGAACACTATTGTGCACCTAATCTTAACAACAAGCTTCAACCTTACCAATTACTACTACAGACATAGGGTACAAAACTCAAAACTAATGATATAAATGTTAAAGCAAATTTTCTGGGAATAAGCTGTGTATCTGAAGAAATACTCAAATACCTGATTAAATTCTAGTCACACAATGCTTCTGGTTAAAATTATCTATGCACCAATCAAATCATTTTTAGCACAAGATAAACATTATCAGAAGGTCCTTTTACCAGAGATAACTTTTATCCTGCATCAAAATAAATTCTGTACTAAATAGGAACATATAACTTCAACTCAATAACAAATTATAAGGCTTTCTATTAAATGAGATTAATTAAATCTGGCTACTTTTTTCCTATTCCAAATATGACCATTTTACATTTCCTAAAACAAAAACAAAAAACAACTATTAATAACCTTCTCCAGCCTCAAAAGTTGACAACTCTTCATAATTTCTTCAAGCTGAACGGGGGCATTGAGATATAAGGGGAGAAGGAAAATGTATGTGTCTTGACTGAATCAGGCTGAAGTTCAGAGTTCAGGTATGCCAGTTTAGCATGTCTGAAATTCACCAAGACTGTATATTCTGTAATATATAATATCTCAAAACAAAATTTTAGTATCATCAAAATGTGTGTGTATGTGTGTGTATATATATATATATATATATATATATATATATATATATATATATTTGATTCTCTGGAACCTAGTTTTCTGGAAAGTGTAAATATTACAATCATCTTTTCCCAAAAACACAAAAACAAAACCTGTAATGGTTAACACTGTTAATGGTTAGCACTGCACTCTCTACTCTGAAGTCAGTGACTAATTTTCTCTATCCTAGTACAAACTAAGACAATCTAAAATAAACTATTGTATGAGCCTCTTACTTGGACAATTTTTACCCAGCCAAGTAGGAATATGTCACTCTGAATTCTCGTGTAGGTCACGTTTGAAAGAATTTGAGCTTCCTCTGGCTAAGCAAATAAATTATATCAACTTCCTGTTTGGCTCTCTGTTTAGAGCCTCAGACTCTTATCAATATGATAAAAGCAGGCAATTATCTCTGCTCTTTCTCTCTTCCACAGACCTAGCCTGTAATTTTGCCACAGCAAGGGGACTCAGTTCAGAGCTGTTCTTTGTTCTAATTGGCGCACTTGGGTCATGCGACCCAACTTTGGCACGCTTGAGTCTTCAAAGAAGGAAAAAAGTAAAAAGAAATAAAATACAAACTTTAACTCCCAGGGTAATAATTTTAAAGAATGAATCTACCCGCAGACTCCACTTCTCGCCGGTCCTTCTGAGCCGTCAGAGAGCAGGGCACTATACACCGCCGCCACCGTGGAAGTGTGTCTGGGTGGTGCCAGTTGCCAGTCGGGGAGGGGCAGTCCGTCAGTCCCCCTCCCCCCCCCCCCCCCCCGGGGAGCCCTGCGCCCTGGGGGGGGCGTCCCGACCCCCCCCCCCACCCTGGTTTGAGCTGAGGAAGGGGGAAGAGCACAGCAGCAATGGGTATCTGGCTTCCACGGATTCGGTGAACACACCCCTTGCCTGCCCATCCCACGCCTGATCCCTCCAGTGGTAGTTTGTAGGGAATCATCTTTTGCAAGTCGTGGGTCACTTCTCATTCCACCAGCCCGTGCTATCCACCCTGCTCTGAGCCAGGTGTGGTCTGCGGTTCTCCCGATGCCACAAGGAGGGGGAAGAGAAGCAAAGAGAATGCTGGGGCAGTGGTTGTCTCTGCCCACTTGCCACCTCGCTCCTCCTGGTGCTCTGCGTGTGTGAACGGGCGCTGGACCCCATGGGGTGGTCTGACCACTTGTGCTGTCCATTCTACTGGCTCAGCTCTGCCCAAGTGCATGTCCACCAACCCTGCTCTCCTCCCTCCCCTCTCCCTCCGCCGCAGCTGCCATGGCAGGACCACCAAGACACGCACGGGCCCCCGCCCCACCCAAGGCCCAGTGGCAGCCATGGTCCCCAGCCTTCAGGAGTGCACACCCCACCTGTTGCCACTGCTGCAGTGGCTGCGGCCCTAGCTTTAACATCCATCCATCAGTCAAGGGGGTGGTGGGTAGAGGTCGTCAGTCTAAAGTCCAAATACATAGAACAAGATACCAAGAAACGCAAAGAAAAACAGTTACTACACAGACAACTCGACCTTGCCAGGTCCTTGACACAAAGAAAGACAATTGGGCCCAGTTACAGACACCAGGTGCCCCTGCACATACAGATTATCAAAGCCAGATCACAGTGTTACTCGGCCGTTCCTGCCACGCTGCTGAAATGAACCAATTACCACTGTACACAGCAGGGGCCAGATACAGACAGACGGGGTGTCCCTGCCACAAGTGCCTCAAGCAGAGAACAAAAGAACTTGGTAGTTACTTCCTTGCCACCACTACCCCCAGATGGAGTCGGACCCTACCGGATCTGACTTCTGCCTGTGATGGCGAGATACGTATACCTGCCAACCTGCCAAGAAACTGCTAGATTTACAGACATAAATGCAAGAAATCAGATACAGACATAGGTACCTGCTAGAGTGCATCCGATTTCCAGTCACTGGTCCCACGAGAGGGGGACCCTTCCTGGCCCATGCACCAAGATGTTAAATTTGGCGTGGGTGCCCCACTCTCGAAGAATCAGGAAGGAGATTGAACCAGTATACTGGGGTCGTCCTGCATTCTGAGCAAAGGTGACCCCCAGGAACAAAAGCACACACTTTTATACCTTTCAGTACATAGGTTTATAGCATGAGTTGGTTATCTCTCATTGGTAGAGCCCATTGTCTTTTGTTCTCATTGACCTCTGTGCCCCAGGTGAGGGGGAGATACCAATAGCACGTAGGAGGGATGGGGGGATCCACCCCTTACTGGGGACGTTTCCTGGAACCAGGCATTACTCCCCACAATTAGGGCATCTCCTGGGGACTGATGTTTGCTCGGTAAACCCTTCTGAAGCTCTGTCTTTAGGCTTAATGGACATTCCTTGCTCCTTGGTATTTTTATGAGGTGTTCCTATTTGCTCAGTTCCTACACTAGGAGTGGGCCTGAGCCATGGTTCCAGTGGAGTAGGGCAGGGGGTATATTGTGAGGGAAGGAACCCAGTGGTGGCTGGCTAGCCTCCACCCATTTGTATAAGGAGTGGAGGAGTTGTGTGTGAGTATATGAGTATATTCAGGCAATACTGGGAGCGACTAAGTCTGTCGAGAAGCAAGGCTGGTCTCAGACAGCCCTAAAAGGTAACTGCACCAACTAGCTAAGACCTTGGAAAGAAGTTTGGGGAAGACGTTTATGTAGCCTTTGTGTGGGGAAGGGGAAGAAAAAAAAACTTGGCAGTGCCTTGAGAAGGAAGCAGATTGGCCTAAGAAGCTGGAATTATGGAGGGGCAGAGTCAGGGAGCTATTCAGGGAGCTGGCCTGGAGCCAGCGGCCAGTCCCAAGAGGGTGAGCAGAAGCTTGAGAGCTCTGGGACCCAATCCAACTTCTGACCTTGAGTCACCATGCAACTCGGCACTTTTCCTACCTCAGCCCAGACACCCATCAGATCTCTGTTATCTTGGCTTCCCATTTTACAGAAAACTATGTAGAAGTTACTCTCCTGGCTTCTCCTCTTGACTAACCTCTGACTTTCCTTCAGCCCTTATACCACCTCTTCCACCTAGTCCAGCATCCCACAAACCTCTTGGGCATCTAGAAGTTCGTTCTTGTTCTTTGGTTCTAAGAACCTATCTATGAGCCAAATGGTGTAAGCAAAACCTAGTCCTGCAAGCATCGGCCTGACCATCTCACCTTGTTTTGGGCCTTTTGACTTAAAAGTATACCTGAAAATCAAGTGATCATGACAGAAAGTTAGAGCTGGTGCCAAATATAAAAGTCACTTCTGCTACTTATTCAATGATTTTTTTTTGAGCATATACGATATTCCAAATGCTGCTTTGGGTACACTGAGACTATGCCTGAATTTATGGATCTCAAGTCTACATAGGTGTGTCATTTATGAAAAAAGCACCCAAACTCTAAAAATTTGCATCCCTGGCCCTCTCATCTTAAAGTTAAAGAGAATTTGAACCCAAAATGGTTATAGAACTTTTCAAAGTTGTTTTGATAGCCAGAGACAACCAGGCCCAACTCAGCTTTTCTCACTACTATTCCAGCACTATTTGTACTATGTACTGGAAAGAATATAGTATAACTGTAAGAGAATAGTAGTATTTATCCCTGTATACATACTCAGGCTTACCTTTTGTGAGAATATAGCATGACTTTTTGGCAGTATTTAAAAATCCATTCATAAGCAGTATCATTGACTTGCCGTTTTGGTAACTGCAATCTGACTAGGGAAAACACAAACAAATTTCTTTCATTTGTTCTTTAGGACTAGCTTAAATGCTGGGTATATTTGATTTATGGGTGGTAGACCTGGAGTTTTACTAAAAGACAGGATTGCTGTGGAGAGGCCAGTATGGAAACAATCCTGAAACTCCCAAACAGTGCAAGGACAAGGAAACAGGTTGCCTGGGGATAAAAGCAAGAGAAAGATACCTTGAGTTTAGCCTGGGGGTGCAGGGCAGCCCTGCAAAGACACTTTGATGGGTGACAGTTTGTTTCAAAGTACATGTTTGTTTTTGCTCTTTCCTTATACTACATTATACTTATTCTTTTGTCCTTTCTCTAATCTGGCCTTCTGGGTAGTTTGCACCTGTTTTCCATTACCAAGGGGCTACTCACTGCATTGAAATGCAGAGTTATTCCATCCTAGCACCCTAAAGGGGCTCACTTGTCCTGGGTGGTTGATGCTCTGGGATTCCTCCCTGATCTTGATAAGGACCCCTTTCCAATTCCCATGCAGCTGAGATGAAAGAAATTTCCCAAGAAGTGACATTAGGTGTGAATTACAGGAACTGCCAAGAATACAACTGTGCCTGAACACTCCTCAAAACAAGATACAAGGGACTGGAGGTATAGTAAGTGCTTCACAGCAAATGAGCAACCACCAAAACTCTCAGTGCACAGTTAGAAACAAGCCAGTGCTTTGGAATAGAAGTCCAAAGATTCTTATCTGGCCTTTGCCACTTACTAGCTCTACAATTCCAGGAAAATCATTTAAGAGTTTAACATCTCTAATTCTCATCCATACAGTAGGCCTCAGATCATATAGTACCCAGCTACTAAGACTGTTTACAAGACTCAAAATGCTGAGGGGATAAAATAAAACCAAAGGGGTAATCAAGACATGAGAGCTGTTACCTTTATGCTTTGGCCAGGTGAGGCTTTAGGATCTCTTTAGGTCAAGGCCTTACAGATCTTTTTTACTCCTGCTGTTTTCTTATATCCATTTTGCTTTAAACAAGGCCTACCTGCAGGGCATCCCTTTGCTGGTGGTTCAGGGTGAGAAACATTCCCCTCACCTATTTTAAGCTGTTCTACATTTTCTACCCCTGAGGTAGATGTGTTTTTTTCAGAGGAGGACAGTCCCAGTCAAAACAAGATGAAAATACACTGCTGGCTGGAAGCCCCAGGCTAACTGGTTTCAGGTCCTCTCCCAGCTGTCAGCACCTCACAACAGGGCCCTAGGGGGTGGGAGGATACCCAAACTACTCCATGGCTCCTTCAGCAGGTCCCTCTGGGTCTGGTGTCTTCTGAGTTACCTCCAAGGCGGGCTCAAAAGACTATAAATTTTATTGCTCTCACAGCTGACCCTTGCATGTAGTTTGGTTTCTTGACAGTCTTGAATACTTTGGCTCACTTTGACTGTTCTGAGCTACCAGGTAAGCAGTATTCTTTCTAATTCAGACCAAGTTAAGATTCTAATTCAGACCAAGTTAGGATTATCACCTTTCTCCCTTGTGAAAAACTAAAGGGTTTTCTCTCTGAAAGGCTTTTCATTTTAACTGAATACTTGAAGGTTTCAAAACCAAGGGTGATGTTGACAGAGAATTTCCTTTATCTTAGTGGATGTTAGGATATTTTTATCTAGATGGGTTTTGTTTCTCTCTCCCATTCCATCATTCAAGTTATACCACTGTCACTAAGGCCTGCTAGCTCTAAATCCCTCTTTGATATTGGTGCCAATTGAGATTTGGCTTCCCTGCTCCTAGACTTTTATCACCCTCTACTGCTCCCTGTGGGTGACCTGTTCCAAACTGACTCAGCCCCTTTAGCTAAAGATGGAAACTGACCAGAGAAACAAAAGTACATACTCCCTTTTATTTAAGTGGTTGGGACTTGCTTAAAAATTAACTCAGTTAAGCTATATTTTGGTTTGCAAAGAATGTTGGATTTTCAAAGGTCTTTCATATATTAACTGTAGATTTACTCTCAGAGTATTCCAAAGTTTAAGTGTTAATGAAAGGCCACTACATTAATTTGCCTATATTTCTTCCTCACCAAAGCTATTAGCAAAGTTCTAACTTTGCATTTATATACAGTTAGAATAGTCATTCGAAAGTAAAGCTGTGGAGCTTCACATTAAATTTTACATTTTTGGTACTGAGTGTTTTATTCAGTTACACATGAACAAATTTTTTTTTTAAAAATCCATGACAGAGTTAGTACTAGGAAAACAATTAGCTTTACATCCTCTTTCACAACTTGTGTCTGTTACCTACAATCAGTTCTTCCTCATCCCCTTGTTTTTAGCCTTTCTTGTTTCCTTCATGTTACACTGCTCCCACATGTACATTTGTTTACATAGATACATATATTGTTGGCTAGGTTCTGCATATGAAAGAGAATATGAGGGGAAGGGGGTTCCTTTCTGAAATTGTGAGACCTTGGTTGATTATGCATTCTAGTTTACATACCGAGGCTATTTTCATATTAATTCCTCAAACCACTCCCCTGCACATAGGCTGTGCAAATAACTTCTGAAACTATGAGAACAAAAATAATAAACTGAACAGAAAGTTTGAAATAGCGCTAAAAGGCTTGAACAATTACAGAGCAACTTTTCTAGACAGGTTTTAAGATCATGGAGTATATCACATTCACATGTTCCCTTTTCACTCTCCAACAAATTAAAGAGATTTGAACACACACACACACACACACACACACACACACCTATAACATCTTTATTCTGTTAAAAATAAGCAGGATTAAGGTGTCTATAACAG
>JADRCD010077305.1:0-10866 GCA_019843815.1 Montemys delectorum | reverse complement strand
TTTTTTTTTTTTTTTTACCCACTCTGAGATAGAGTGTCACTATGTGATTCTGGCTGTCCTGAAATTCACTTGTGTAAACCAGGTTGGCCCCAAACTCCCAAAGATCCTCTCCCTCTGAGATTAAAGGCTGCATTCTAGCTCTTACAATACTGTCATCACTGTGTAAGCTAGGTCCCCTCTTGCCATACTTACGTATCATAAACATTGAGAAGCCAGTTGAGACACATATCCACACAGAGAGGAACATTGACCAAATTGTTGTGCTCTTGCTCCAAGCGATCATAAATAGTAGTCAAACAGTTAATTATCTGCAGGATATCCATGGGCTGGTCATTTTGCTTGAGGTTGTGCTGGTCCAAGGCATCACATGCAGCCGATAGGCTTAAAAGATCCACTGGAAAAAAAAAAAAGCTCAAATGATGCAAAACCTTAAGCTTTTCACTCCTTTTCCTTTAAGAACGCCGGTTGAATTGTTTCCTACCCTTTAGTAAACACCAAACCCAAATTCCACCTTCTTTCAAAGGTCTTCTGTTTTCATCCCTCAGCTTCTAAGTTGATCCTGTTTTACTAGTATTGACAATCAAAAGTTGTTTTCAGATCTCACTGGCAGTGGATGAACACATAGGCAAAGATACACGATTCCTTTCCCTGGACTATCAGGGAATATTTGAGATTAGAAGGGAGTTGTCATCTCAGTCTATGGTCATTCTACCTGAGTAGGAAAAAGAAAGTGAAGCAGTAGGGATTTCACAAGAGAGGCTGACAGCCCTTTCTCATATTAGTGTTAGAGGTCAATTAGGCGAATCTGGATGGTTAGAGTTCTGTAAACTCAATTTGTAGGTGTGTATTTATAATCAGTAAGCATTTTTCTCCTTGAAATAGACACCTCAGCATCCCTTTGTTGCCTTCACACCAACAAAGAAAAAAATAACCAACTTTATTCCAATTTTCTCCAGGCAAGCTGAATAATCTAGGCAGCTTTCAAGCCAAAGGCTCATTTCTTTCTCCTTTCCCCTCAAACTGCATTTTACAATGTGCTTTTTTTGACACTTAGAAGAACTTTTTACGGCTAGGGAAGATTCTCTCAGTCTGAGGTAGTGATTAGCCATGTGCCCAAATAAAACAATTAACAAAAGTAAACTTTCATCAGCAAATCACTAGCTTTACTCCCAAGTGTCCTGAAACGATGCTTTTCTCTAAAGCCAATTTATTAGCCAAATTGAAAATGCAACACTGGTATTTTTCTAACCACATGATACACCTAAGCTCTATTCTGAAATGTCAGTGCTTCCAGACAAAAAATCAATGATAATTAAGTGCCTCTCTCACATACCTAAGGGGAAGCAGCACTGCAATTATAAATATAACTTCAAATAAAATGCATACAAGCCGTTTCACCCAGTAAACAGTTTTCCCAATAATAAAAGAAATATGAACTTAAGGCTATACTGTATTTTACTAGTTACTGGTGGTGAGCTCTATTTCAATATCAAGGAAAAAATATGAAGGTTAATACTTATCCATCAATACTGTCTCTCTTAAAAGAGAAAAACAGAATACTGTGGAGTTTCCCTAGAAACAGGAAGATCTGATGACAGAAGCAAGAGATATTTTTCACTCCCATGAGCAAAACTCTGTCCACGGACCCGTTTCCCTAAAATATCCTACACTAGAATCTCCCTTACTTGCTTACATATTTTATTTTGCTAAGTATGTAAATCACAATCACACATATCTCTACCACGCAGCCTCTTTTACTTGAAGATATAACCATAGGCTGCTTAATGTCAGGGACAATTTTTGAGAAAAATGTCCTTAGGTGATTTAATCATTGAGTGAGCAGCACAGAATATAACTCCACAAATTAAGAAGTATACTACATTACCAAGCTACATATTATGGGATCACTGTCAGTCACTGCTCCAAACATCTTTATACAATGCGCCACTGTATTCTAAAAAGAAAGGTACGGTCTTTTTCTTTTTTCTTTTTTTTTTTTTCTTTTTTAAATGAAATCCGAGACTGTGTAAACTTGGAAGTAGGAAACTGGCAGACTGCAAGACCTATCTGAGAGTCAGATGGGCAAATAATGAAGAGTAGAAAAATAACAATGCAAGCAGGCAGGAGAAAGAGAAGCTAATTGGGGTCTACATGGGAGGCAGTAGGGAGGTACAGAGACATGGTACTAAGATTTTCATCATCTCTTTTGTCTGTCTGACATCCAGAGAGCACAAATGCTCACATTTAGGTAATGGAAGACTTCAGAAATACAGCATGTCAGTTTTCTTATTAAAAGGGTGGAGTAGTTTTCTTCCATATACCAATATTCTGAACATATTTCTTTATGTATTGAAGAAGGTATGAAAATTTTCTATTATTTTCTTTTTTGTTACTATATACTTTAACCATTTTGCTTTTGATCCCAGGATATAAGAACAGTGTGAGTTTTTACGCACACTTTTTATGAAGTGCCTAATGAGCCCGTGTGATGGTAACAAACAAGTGAAATTGCATGAATTTCATTTTATTGGACATAATATTGACACAGGTGAATACATAGGTAACACACAACAGGAAATTTAGAGTATAAATAGATCCAGAAGGGGGCGAGGCAATTGCTCTGAAATAACAGAAACATCAGATGACACAGGAGAGGAATATAGTATGGTGTTCTCTGCTAAAAATGGATGTGGTTAAGCACAGAACCAATCCATCAGAGAAGATCAAACAAGCATAGTAAACAGAAAAAAATAAATAAAATTTTGTTTTCATGGAACAATTTTCAAAGCATTCTATTTAAGCAGACAGAGACCATGCAACAGATCAGCAAAGAGGTGAGGAATGAACTGTGGGCAATTGAAATGTCATACACATGCATACACTCTGCATGCTTAATGTTCAAACCAAGCCTATTAAAGAAAACATGGAGGTTATTTTGGTGAAACTTTAGACAACATGATTAGCTTATCTGCAAATCTCAGTAAAAATTAGCAGAAGGTTTTGTGAAGCTATTCTTTTTCTTGAAGTTAACAATTTCCATTATATAAATATATACTATAATATGAAATAAATATATACATGCTCAAATGTGTGTGCATGTGCACATGCACACATGAATGTAAGAGCTCTTACTGCTCTTGAAGAGGACCTGGGTTCAGTTCCTAGTACCAATATAGATGGGGACTTGAAACCATAACTCCAGGGATCTGATGTCCTCTTCTGAATCTTCAAGGACACCAGGCACATATGTCGTACATATACATACATGCAGAAAACATGCTCATACACATAAAACAAGTAATTTTAAAATGTTTTCTTTTATCTCGGCAGTGGTGGCACACACCTTTAATCCCAGCACTTGGGAGGCAGAGCCAGGTAGATTTCTGAGTTCGAGGCCAGCCTGGTCTACAAAGTGAGTTCCAGGACAGCCAGGACTATACAGAGAAACCGGGTCTCGAAAAAAACCAAAAGATTTTTTAAAATTGGGTTTATTTTTAATTAGGTATACGTGTATGTGTGTGGGTATGTATGTCAGTATGGGCATGTAAGTACAAATGGCCAAACAAGCAAAGAGCCAGATTTCTTGGAGCTAGAGTTTTATGTGGTTGTAAGCTACCCAATATGGATACTGGAACTTGGGTCCTCTACAAGAATGATATGGCTCTTAACCACTAAGCCATCTTTGCACTTCCTCAAAAATACTTTAATGGAAAAAGAAATTACAGTTTTGATGTCATTAAAGAATAGAACTACATAGTGGTGTGTGTTCTTCATGCCTAAAGGTTGTGGGTCTAAAAGGAGGTAGAGAGGGGGAAAAAATGGCTAGTCTTCCAGGGTCTTATAATGTTTGCCATCTTATTGAGCCTAGTCAACCGTTTTAGATTCAAACATCAATTCCATGGTTTAATCCTGTCATTGTCCAAAGGGGTCCCATTGACTCCTTTCCCCAAACATCACAAACTATCTCGATAATAGGATGGGGTAAGGCCCTGTTGCTGAAGACATGACTTTCTCATGTCATTAAACATGGAGAAATTGAGGTGGTATATAACTCGAAGCTTCACTCCTACTGACTAATGTTTTTGCTTGTTTGTTTATTTGTTTGTTTTTTTTTTGCTGGAAGGCACTTTGCATGCTACCAGAGGAGAGAAGTAAACAATTATACTGAATTACAAGACTTGCCACTTACAACATAAACTTGCCTGCAAGACGGTAGTAGCACAAATGTTATGGAATAACTAATTATTTTTTTGTTAGATTTAAGACCCACTCTCTGAGATGAAAACCCATACATGACAGTCCTAAAATGGCCAAGAACCCAAGTTTATTTAGGTATGAATCTAAGAGAAAATCTACCACTATTATTCTGCTAAGGAAGCATAGCGATAAACCAGATTCTGATGACATCTTGCTATGCCCATAGATCAGTGCCTCATTCAGCCCTCACCCCAACAAGACAATGTGGAGAGAGGAAGAGACTTTGGAGTACTCAGCCCTAACTAGGATGTCTTCATCAAACCCTTCCCTTCAAGGCTTTATATAGAAGAGGTGGGAAGATTGTGAGAGATAGAGGCAGTAAATGACTCTCAGCAAACATCCTCCATATACAACAGAACTGATACACAGATTAAATTGATAGAGACTATGGGAGCATGTCCAAAATTTCACAGGTTCAAACCTGACAAAATTCACAACATGAAGGAAAGTGGACACAAAGTCCTACTCCTAACCACTAAGCTGACAAAGGGAAAATCAGGTTTGTTCAGTGGAATGACACCGCACACTCCAGAGCAGGCTCCATGCCCAGGAATAGTTGGCCAGGACAAAAGAGACTCCATGGGTTTTTTTTGTATGCTTTTTGTTTTGTTTTTGTCTTATTACGTCTGTCTTTCTTTTTCTTTCTTTTTTGCTTATCTGTTTTGATTTTCATTTTCATTGTTTTTCCAGGTTTTTTTTTCCTTGAAAAAGAGAAAGAACACAAAGAAGGGGGTGGGGAGGATCTGGAAGGAACTGAGGTAAATAAGAATTAAAAATCAATAAATATACAACTATCAATTGCAGGCCGTTATTTTAGAGATCACCAAGGAGAAACCAGAGAGCTGTTTTACTCCCTGTGTCTTTCACAGAATTATAGATGCTTAGAACTAAAAACACCTTTAAAATGACATGGAAAAGGCAAATTGTCGTCAGCAAAAGAAGTCTTTACTGACTTTAGAGGAAAGGAAAACACATCTGGATGTCATACTAGTAACTAGTGAGAGAAATGAGAATCACCCAAAACTGCTGAGAGAGGAAAAACTCCTATAGTCCCCACAGAGCCAAGCTGACAGTCTCAAGACTGTGTGTGTTAAGGATCAGTAATAGTGCAAGAACTGATGAACCCGTTGACTTTTCAGGCCCAGTGTATGGCAACAGGAGACTTGCTGAGATGACACCATATATTTCCAAAGTAAATCTTCTGAGTGCATCTAGGATTGTAGTCAAAACTATCACTGGTGAGGTCAGAGCATCAGGAGTTCAAGGTCAGTCAAGTCTACAGGAAGTCCCAGCCAAGCCCTGGCTACATGAAACAATGTCTCAAAGAAGCAAACAAAAGTATTTAGGCAGGGAGCAGCTCGAAGAAAGACACTCAAGAGCCGGCTACAGGCAGTGAGTGCTACTATGATGGGTGAATGTGTGGTAGAGAGATGGGAAAGACAGAGTACATTGTGGAGAAAAGTGAAACCAGAGACTCCACAACGGAAAGGAACAAGTGAATATGAGGACGATGTACAACCACCTGAAGCCACCATGACATCTTTGCCTCAACTAGGCCATGTCTGGTTCGGTGGTCCTGCTGTAGCTGGGGTCTGTTTTGGCGTCTGTTGCCCAAGTTACCATTAATGGTTAATCAATGTCCATGGTCTGGGCTACTACCAGATACCATGTGGACAGATGAGGGTCATGCTGCCATGTGGAGACATACTAATCTGAGTAGACTGCCCTGCCACTTGAGGTGATAGGGACATCCACCCGGACCTATGCTGCTGCTGCCTGAGGGGCCATGTCTGGGTGGCCCTGCCCTCACCTGGGTAGTACAATAGAACTGGCCCTGGCTGCCTGGGAGAGGGTAAGCTAGGCCTCTCTAGGGCCTCAGAAACAGGTGGCCTTGCCCCTTTCTAGCTATGGTATTGGGTGAGCCAACCTGACCAGGCATAGGAGAGCTGCCAGGCTGACCAGCTCAGCTACCACTCAAGCCCAGATCCAGGGCTTGAGTTGGCCCACCCTAATACCTCCCCCACTTATGAACTGCTTGCTAGATCACATAAAAGGGCCTGTCCTGGAGAAGCAAAGCTGCAGAATCTCCATGACACAGGGAAACAGCAGTATATCCCAGAGGAGTCCAGAGAGGAGTCCTGGTGAGGATCCAGTGTTGATAGTGTAGCAAAAGCCAGAGGCCTTGAACCAGACCAATGACTCATTGCAATGAACATTTACAAGGAAAGCTATGTGGACAGAAGGGTATATACGGTGGGACACACTGGGACACCATATCACAACTTCTACAACTAGATTTTTTTATTATTATTGTCTTATTTATTTTCTTTTGGGGGAGGAGGTTACAAATACGGAGGGCAGATATGAAGGGATGGGGCAATGAGTAGAATTGGAGGACATGATGTGAAATTCACAAAGAACAAATAAATCCTTTTAAATTATTCAGTGTACTTTTAGGTAGTTGTCTGTGGCATGATGGTTTTCACAGAGGGCCTGAACTGGCTTCAGATATTTTACTAAAATATCAATAAAGTTCAGTGGTCACAGCAATGAAATGAGTGACCAGTTGAAACGTAAGAATGGGTTATAGACTGAGTTATAGATTATCATCGTGTTGACTGTTGTCATTAACATTGCCCACTTTTTGTCTTGCCTTGGTGAGACTCATGACTGCTATGGTGTCCGGGGCTAACTTTTAAGGAAGAGTACACAAGGACAATCCCTAGGCAAAACTCTAGTTTGTCCTCCTGGTTTGCCAAAGTGGTTGTGTTCACATCAGTGGATCTTGATTAGAAACAAAATGTACCTTGGTGTGGCTTTTGTAAAAAATTCACTCAGTCTCTGGAACAAGCTGTGATGCAGCCAGTAGCGGTGATGCATATCTTATTTTGGTGTAGTTGGTATATGGCATTTGGTCCTGAAAAGAACTGTAGATTTGCAAACAATATCATTTTGCTCCTGACATCCTTCTTAACTGTCTAACCACCACTACTACTGTATTCAGTGTCAGGAGTGAGAGTGTTTACAAGAGTCATAAGCCATTCTTCACTAAAATATTACTAATGCATAACTTAGAAAGAAAAACTGGTGGCTCTGCTACCAGTCTGGTTGGCAAGCTACCCTTAGCTTATAATAGCACAGGCTTTGGACTTCATCCAAATCCTAGTCCTTTCACCAGCTTGTATACAAGTATTACCTTTGGATTTAGCCATTGTGTTGGTCCTTCTTGATGGAGGTAGCACCACTTTTTAGTCCATTACCAAGGGTAATAGCTCTATCTACAACACAGTCTCAATCACTGGCAATATTGCTATAGAGATTACTTTTTGTGAATTTAACACAAGCTCTGGTCATCTGGGAAGAGGCAATGTCAGTTGAGAAAATGTCTCCATCATATTATCTCGTGGGCAAGCCTGTGGTGAATTTCCTTTATTAACGTGGTGGGACCCAGCCCACTGGGGGCAGTGTCATTCCTGGGCAAGTGGTCCTGGGATGTACAAAAATGCAAAGCACACTGAGCAAGGCACTGAGATCAACCCAGTAAGCAGTGTTCCCCCATGGCTTCAGATTCAGTTCCTGCCTTGAGTTCGTACCTCAGTAATGGGCTATCATCTGGGAGTTTAAGGATGAAACAGTCAGTTCCCCTAGTAGCTTCTGGCCATGGTGGGTGTCACAGTAACAGAAATCAAACTAATACTACTGCAAAAACAAGAAAATTCAGATATTGAAACTTAAATACATACATTCCATAAGGATTGATGGATTATTTCTTTCCAGTATCAAGCCTAACTCAAGATGTCATAAAGGTTTGGTTGCCTAGAGGGCACAAGAGCCCAATCTCTGTTCTCATTATAGCAAGGGCTATTACCCTTGGTAATGGACTAAAAAGTGATGCTACCTCCATCCAACAAGGACCAACACAATGGCTAAATCCAAAGATAATACTTGTACACAAGCTGGTGGAAGGGCTAGGATTTGGATCAAAACAAATTGGAAAGGGAAAGAGAGACTAATGCTGAGAGGGTAAGGAAGGCTCCAAATATCTCTTCTTTTTCCTCCTAAGAGGAAATATAACACAATGTTGGTATCTATGAGAAAGAATACCCTCTTAGCTTTGACTCATATCTGCTTTAGGTTGAAAAGCTTCATTACAACCTTCACAATTTGTGAGGAGGACAGCCAATCAATCAAATACCATGAATAAAGGAATGATAGCTCTCCCTGTGACCCTCACTTCATGAAACAACATTAAATATGACTATGCTGTTTGGCTCTTGACTCATAGGATATATGCTCTACTACAGTAAGCATCTGTACTAGAAAGTATACCATAAGGATATTTATGTAGTCAAATGTTGAGAAGAGTGATTTCTCGCAATCTGAATGAAGAATGTGGACATTAGTTATGACAATGAAAATTTAAGAATAGTATTGGGGATACAGTAAAAGGTTTGCATGCTATATGTTATCTGCTATAATACTGCATGACAAAAAAACTGTTTTCTGCTCCTTTACTGTGTCAAAGTCTGTAAGAGGGTGGAGGGATAATTTGAACACCTGGATCACTGAGACAGTATTATGTTTAATTGGGTGAGACTACCTTCCTAAGAATGAAACTCAGAAGTCTGATGTGAATCATGGACATTTCTGTGGCATTCCAAAGCTACATTCCACTTAGGAGTGACTATTAGTCTTACAATTTTAGTCTGAGAGAGAAGAATTTTTTGTGTATCAATTTGAATTTCTTTTTTAAAACATTAGTACATTTATTTAATATAGTCATGTAGGGAATGCCTGTGCCATAGTACATGTGTGGAGATCACAGAACATCTGGTTCTCTTTTTCCATTAAGTAATTCTCCAGGATGAAACTCCAGTCATCAGGCATGGGTGGCTACAAGTGCCTCTACTGGCTCATCCATCTAGCTGGCCCTTTCTAGTCCCTTCAGTGTTTCTCTTAACAGCAACAATACCTTTGGTAGACTAAAGTCCTGGGAGAGTTGAAATAAAAGACACTTGTAACTTCCAGGGTTTGTACCTGGATATGATAGGTGAATACTTTTCTCTTCTAGTAGCTTGCATAGCACCTTCAGCACTATGACAGCTAAGCAGTAGGGATGAAGCTTCCATGTCTGTACCAGCTTGATGTGATGTTCCAGGATTCAAGTTGTGGCCTGGAAAAATATGTCCACTGGTGCAGTAGTGGTATGAACATCATGGGAGTAATGAGCCACTTTCTGATTGGATTTAAGTCCTATTCCACATGATAAAAAGTCATATCTTATACTACTAACAGGTCAAGAAAGTATGGCTAAGCAGAACACAGGCTCTAGGAGAGAACCTATTACCATTATGATGCTAAACTAACATATTATTAAACTAAATCCTAATGGCTTTTCGTTATACTCATGGAGGAAATATATTGTACTCCTTCTCCCAAGGCCCAGGGATCATTGCCAAAGATAGTACCGAAAGATTATCTAGACTCAGAGGAAATGGATGACTACACAGGAACATGTTCTGAGACACAGAAGGGCAGCCACACATATGAATTCACAGATATTGTCAATGCATGCACAAAACTTTTGCAAGCTTAACCCAGACCTAACCCTAGCATAGAGATGAGAGTTGGGCATACAATCCCACCCCTAGCTATGGAATGAATGGCAAATTGTTAGCTACTAGGAAGAGAGACATTTTTCTCTGGGTCTTCCACAGTCCACTGTAAGACCATACATCTAAGAATATTTGGGCATCACAAATTACACTTAAGGGTTACAAAAACAAAGGAAGGAAAAAAATTACACAACACACAATGTCGCATGAGTAGAAAAAGAATGGACAGACTTGGGAAGAAATGAGGGAGGAGAATCAATATGCTCAAAACAAGTAGAAAATCTGAAACTCTGAAAGAACTAACTTTTTAAGAAAGCAACTTGTAAAAATTCAGAAGCTGGTCTTAGGAATGCATAGCCAGCTAGAATTTACTCTTAAATAGTAAAGGTTAACTGATGAAAGAGTTGTTAGTCCTAGTGTGAGAACAATACTTTGAATGTATGCAATTCCAGAAAGAATGACAAATATGGAAAGGTACCTAGAATAATGGGCAAATAAAACTAGTCATTACTGGATAATAGAGCCTACAAAGTACTCTTTGATATCACAACATTAGAACTGAGGACCAACCAGTTCTTTTCCTGTTCTGCAACTGATGGACATCAGCGAGACTTACAACAAGACCCCAGTCCTTCCCCTGGAAGATATATGAGTGTTATCACAGAAACTCTTTCTCTTTGACATGCTGACATCTGTAAAGTAACATACTTTTAAAAGCATTATTTGCCATGTCTTCAAGATATTTTAAATTCTTACCTAACAGAGATGTGCCTTCTACCTTACATGAAAAATAATGTATGATCAGTTTGGCGGTTCCTCCAGAAATTGGACATAGTTCTACCAGAGGACCCAGCTATACCACTCCTGGGCATATACCCAGAAGATGCTCCAACATGTAATAAGGACACATGCTCCACCATGTTCATAGCAGCCTTATTTATAATAGCCAGAAACTGGAAACAACCCAGATGTCTCACAACAGAGGAATGGATAC
>JADRCD010077304.1:0-22297 GCA_019843815.1 Montemys delectorum | reverse complement strand
AGCCATGAGAGCCCTCGTACCCCATTGGCAGAGGAGGAGGAGGAGCCATGAGAGCCCTCGTACCCCATTGGCAGAGGAGGAGGAGGAGCCATGAGAGCCCTTGTACCCCATTGGCAGAGGAGGAAGAGGAGCCACAGATGTCCGTAGGAGGTGAATTCCCGCCTCTCTCGCTGTTCCAGGACAGTAATATTTGGTAATACTGACTGCTGCGGAACAAACGACCACTGTAAATAAACCTGCAAAACGTAGAGAGTGTGGTCAAAGGGCCTAGGTGAAGCCTGGAGGCTAGCTAGGAGCTTCTAGCGCTGCACAGCTCACATTCTTATGTACGGTGCTACTACTGTTGGAAAGGCTGTGTCCTACTTAACTCTGTGAGCTCAGAGTGTGGCATACCGTTAGCAGCATCTGTGTCGCAAGAAGCGTTTCTACAGTGCTGAATCTTGGGTCCAAGTAGTGATTCTACTAGCTATGGTGCTGCTTGCCCGGCAGCCACGTCCCCAGGTGGTGCGTGTATACGAGAGAGTTCCAGAAACCCTGCTCCAGCCCAGCCTAGACATGGATTTTGAAGAAAGAATGCCCAAGGCTCACTGGGTGTGACTTAGCATTGGAGGAGACTGGCATACTGGTTTTGAGTGTACAATTTATATTTATATCTTCTAGCTGCTGCCTGGAACAGGAAGAGTTAATTTTTCACCCCCTTCCCCGAAAACTCCAAAATCATGGCTCCTTCATGACCTCCTGTAGCTACTAGTGACTTTAAGAATTCTTGGGGGTGTGGCTGTATCTTTTCTCTGTTTCCATCCTCTGTGGGCCTGGCTTGCATTTCTGTCACTCTTACCTTTCTTTTACATGGGCCCCAACTTAGGGATTACCTGGCACATCCAAGATGATCTTGTCCTGGAATTTTTCAATACATTTACATGATCCATTTTGCAAATAAAGTTTAGGTATTTATATATATAAAGTTTGGGAAATCACCATTGAATCCACTCCAAAGTTACACTTGTCATTAGTGGGCCTGTCTCTGGAAAGAGAAAGGACTAGATGCCACACTGTTATAGGTGATCTCCCTAGATACTTTCAATTGTTTGATAAGGTCCTTCTGGGAAGATGGAGGGGAAAGGATAAGAGAAGAGAGGAAAGAGTTAGAGAGAGTGGGGGAGGGAATGAAAGAGAGACTATGCTCTGGCCCTCAGTGGACAGGGAACACACAGAAGTCTCTAAATTAATCCCCCTCACTGCTCTCTATCAATGAAATTAAGACATCCCTACAATTAGAAGTTGGTCTCAAGTCTTCTTTCTGTCAGCAAAGCATTCTCGTCCTGCCCTCTCTATCTGGGGTCCTCTTCCTTCCATCCCCCCACACCTTAGGAGCTGTTCTAAGTGAAGACCCACCATGGCCAGCTACTGGAAGCTCTCTTCCTGCCTCCAACTCTGTCCCAGCATGAGAGCCTGGCTTGTCAGGATGTCTGCACATAGGTCACGGTGCTAATTAAGAGCATTATCACACTGCCGAGAACATGAACCCAGAAAAAAGCCTCTGCTGAGTGTCTCATACTCAGCACACTGCTGAACTCTGTCATTGCCTCACAGCATGCCTGGCCTCAGTGTGAAGAGGACCTGAAAGCCATGCCACTGTCCCTGGTGTTGAACAGAGGGCTGGCTTTTCTGCTGAAGATCTGAAAAGCTATAGTCAAGGGATGGCATGAGTCTACATGATACAGATGTGACGTCTACATGATACAGATGTACTTACAGTGTGGTAACATATATACCTGTATGACTCACTTTAAGTGTTTGGTTTGGTGCATTAAGTTTATTCCTGCTCTTGAGCAACCATTACCACCATCTGCCTCCAGAATCTTATGCTAGCAAACACTCCAAATCTATTAAACACTCCCTCCTTCCCCTCCCAATAGGCTTGTAAGCCGCCGTCCAACTCTCTGACTTCATGAGTTTGACTGCTTTAAGCACCTCAGTTAAGTGGAGTAACACGATGTTTGTCCCCCTGTGCCTGGCTTATTTCACTTAGCACAGTGCTTTCTGTGTCCCTCTGTGTTGGGATGTCTAATTTTCTTTAAGGCTGTATTATTTTCTACTGTGTACATCTTTTATAGCCTGTTTCTGCCTTTATTCGCTAATTTATTGATGAAATTCGGATTGCTTGGTTTACCTACAGATATGTATCAGCCTTTGCCTCCCAAGTGCTTAGGATAAAGGTGCACAGTACCTGGCCCAAGAATCCATGGATCTTCAGTGATAATTTCTGAAATCACTTTGGCAAAAGGAAGGGAAAGTCTCTGACCTGAGCAAAAAGAGAACCAACACTTACTGAGAGCAACTTTGGAAAGGCAAACCAAACGAGCCACCTGCGTCCTTCACAGCCTTGGGACAGACAAGAAGACCAAGAGCTCCAGGAAACAAGAAAGAAGGAAGTTCATGGCTGCTTCTAGCCAAAGAGTCCCTACCCACCCCTGTGTTTGTTCTTAGGCTGCAGGGCTTAGCTGTGATTTTGTAAACAAGGGATCACCCCTGGAGGTCTCTAAAGTGCTTTGATGCACAAGCTCTTGAAAGTTTGACTGGCGAATGCAGGCCCTGGGGATGGCTCCAGGCCACAGCTGCAGGGAACCCTGGTTTGGGTGTGAATGATATTTAGAAATTGGACCTACTTCTGTGGACTCTGAAATTTACTTTTACATTTTTTTTTCTGATAAAAGCTTCTTTACACTGTTACTACTTCTCTGACTTTTAAAATTCAGTGTATTTTGAAAATCTTGCACTTCTAGTTGGCTCGCTGGTGGCTACAGGGGGCTTTATTACAGAAGATCATGAGATTGCTTTCACTTAAGAAAAAACAAAATTACATGTTTTGCTATGTTTCTAATGGATAATTTTTATATCTTGGTTTTATTGGCAAAAAATATTGGAGAAGGAAGGCTTGTAAATGCTAAGACATATAGTAACTCAAGTAATGAGGCTCTCCAGGGGGTCATCAGTCACATTCCATCTTGGTGAGAGAGAGACCTGGGACTAGTGCTGTACCATCAGGAAGAGCAGGTGACAGCCGCATGGTCAGTGTCAGTGCTCAACAGAGGCTATTGAGTCACAGACAGATGGTCCCTGAGAACACTTAACAGTGTCTAACTGTCCTCGTGAGGCAAACTCTACACCACTGAGCACAACATGGGGAATGCACAGCCAGAGGGGCGCTGGCAGTGTGGTCTCATCTCTTCTAGGACTTAGCTCCCTAGAACGCTATACAGCATTCTTTGTTCTGATTCTTCTCCCATAGCATAAGCACACTTCCGTGCACCACCGTTTCCAGCCAGGCCTGGTTATTATTCTAAATGAATCACATTTGCCAAGGTCTCAACATCTCCTACCAGCATAGAAGTCCTGCACAAAACGGCACTGCCAGCAGTTTCAATAAGTAAAACCACAGACGTCAGAAAATGATTTTTGTTTGTTTGTTTGTTTTGTTTTTTCGAGACAGGGTTTCTCTGTGTAGCCCTGGCTGTCCAGGAACTCACTCTGTAGAGCAGGCTGGCCTCAAACTCAGAAATCTGCCTGTCTCTATCTCCCAAGTGCTGGGATTAAAGGCATGTGCCACCACCACCCGGCCAGAAAATGATTTTTGAGGCACCCTTTGTGGAAGTCTGTCCCCAAAGTTGAAACGGGTTGGTGGGTTCTCCAAGTAATGTGATGAGTATTTCAGCTGGGCCCAAAATTATCGCTAGAAAAAAAAATGCTGCCTGGGATGATCCTGGGAGTCCAACAAACAAAAGCACTAACATCTGGAGCCGTGGTCAGGCCTCCTGCTTTCCACCTTCAGAGTCCGCCAAGCTAGCAAGGCACCATGTGCTGGAGGGAGTTCTGTCTACAGAGTGAGTAAGTAGTTGCTGGTCTTGCCTGGCCTTGTCTTGAGTTATCAGGTTCCAAAACAAAGGAAGCTGGGCAGGACAGTAAATGTTAGTGCTGGATACCTCCTCTCCAGATCAACAATTCTTTGCTTCTTCCGGGGGGAGTAGAATGGCACTTATACCTAGTGTGTCTCTCCAAATTCTAAGTTTCTCAGGATAAATAGCATCCAGGAAGAAATGCCAACTTTTCAAAGGTAAAGAACAGGAGTGTTGCCTCCAACTGCAGAGAGTGCTCCCAGTTGAGAACAGTGCTCCTCAAGACTGTCTGGGGGATTAGAGGAATCCGTGCCCTTGGTGTTCTCCTCATCCGTCCCACTCTCCTGCTACATTTCTCCATGTAGAAAGTGGTTTAGTCAACTCTCGTGCCACTACCGCTTCACACAAACAACGGTGATAGTGACGAGCATCCTAGCTACTGCTCGCTGTCCACTCTCTGCATGCCCAAGGGCACTGTGAGAGTCACCTCACCCAAATACAGGCACTAGACCCAAGCTGCTCCCTGTACAGTGGTTCTGAGAAACCCAGCAATATTACAGTGTAAGTGACAACAGTGTGTGCTTCGAGGCATACGAGACAGTTTGATGTGTCACCTGGAAAGCTCCATTCAAGGGCAGGAGTGAGTTTTCAGACGGTAGACATCAAATAGCCTCATCTAAGTCTTAGAACTGCTCAACTCTACCACCCCATCCCACCTCATACCACCAGCATCCTTTCACCAAAGCTTTTTTTCTAGCTTCACATCTTCCTAAAGTTTGCTCACTGGGGCAGTGGGCATATCCAAACAGTGCGAAAACCTGAAGCAGAAGATCGACTGAACATCCATCTCTGTCTCCTGCTCTAGCTGTGTGACCTGGGCACATGGCTTAACTCCGGAAACAGTTCTAAGAACCGTTTGCTGAGATAGTCCACAGCCTTCGTGGCCACAGAGATGGTAAATATCCAGTCTTCTGTTTGTTGTGTTTCAGTACTTTGGTCTCACTCTTGCTCTAGAACACATACCTTCTAACACATCTGCCTTGCAGCCCTCAGCCAACCTCCTGTGTGTGCTGTTCATCAGCAGAGTGGAACCTCTCCATCAGTTTCTTCCAGTGTTTAAAGTCCAGAGAGAAGGTAGGTTTTCAGGGCCCTGGAACAGGAGCCCACCTTCTGGCCCAGCTCTCTCCTGTTTAGACAATGTTGGGAAACTTTAAGAAGTCAGCAATTAGATCCACAAAACAAGTTGCTACTCCCATGCTCGCTGGCACTAGCCTTCCCTCAGAGCGACTCTGTAGAAGCCAGGCCAGTCCTATTGCCACAGCCTTCCTGCCTGGCAGACTCACACAGAATGCTCCCCATAGCTGAGACTCCCACCCTTTTACCACGAGGCCTGCTCTATGTGCATGCTTTAGAGTTAGCACTAAAAAGTTCCTGGTCTGGACTTAGGAGGTTTTTTTCACAAGAAAGGAAGAAAGGAAGAAAGGGAGAAAGGGAGAGAGAGAGAGAGAGAGAGAGAGAGAGAGAGAGAGAGAGAGAGAGAGAGAGAGAAGTCAATAAGCTTTCAAGATCCTAAACAAGTACTAGGGAAGTTAATTGGAAAGCCATTTGCTCCTTTAATGACCTCCGCCTACCTCCGGCCCCAGCCTTATCCAGAGCAGCCACCCTATCTGTAAATGGCGACCATGGAAAATGTACACTGGCGACTTGGTGTGAAAGATAGGCAAGGCTCCTAAAAAATCTTCTCGGGGGCTTATCACCTTCTTCTGGCTCCACAGCAGGCTCAGGCTTGGGACTGGAGGAAACGGCCTGTCTGTGAGCCTAGACAGGGTCTCATCAACAACTGATAAGGCCTCTGTGAACAAGCAGGCCCTGTGGACTAACTTGCCTCTCATTCACTCTGGGACTGAACACCAGATGCCTTTGTAGGAAACACACTGGGCTCATGGCCTCAGGGCAAGTCCACAGCAGTAGATGGGTCCGAGTGGCCACGCCCTACCTGGGGAAAAAAAAAAACAACTGGAAGCCACTCCACAGCTCAGCATGCAAATGAACACAGGCCACTGAGTAGCTCCTCCGATGGGACAGATTCCTCGCAAAAACATCTGATCTATTGAAGCTCAAAATAACCAGGATCTTCTACCATCATCTCCACAATGGTGATGGAGTTGAAAACTATAACTCTTATATCCCGAGACTTACAGTGCTTATAAATGGAACCCTGTTGTTTAAAGGGAAGCAGGAAGCACAGAGAAGAAATCAGATTTTATTGCTCAACTCTGCATCACAACTATATAAAATGTCAGATAAATTGGTTTCCCAGGGAACATGCAAGTTAAAAATATTTTTCCTGACCAGTTCTTAATGAACAGGAGAACTCATAGAAAGAAAACCCCAATATAACAATGCATAAACATCTCACTATTTTGTTAAAAATACAGTGTTTAGAGTGGCAAGCACAATTATGCTGGTTCCTATTTAGTATGCTGAATTCAGTTGAACAAATGTGCACTTTGGCTGACACAAAAAGATTAACTTATGTATTGAGAACTGTAATGTCAATCAGAGACATGAGCTAGGATAAAACTTCAGATTTATAGTCACAGGGAAAGGCTGAAGTATAGTGGGAATGTCACTCTGTGTGTGTCTAAGACAGAAACAGAGATAGAGACAGACAGACAGACAGACTGACAGAGAGGTGGGGGCACCTATGAGCAGAGCAGCTTTGAGTGACAAATGGGCTGGCTTGACGAGGCCAAGCATGAACAGAAGCCAGAGCAAAATAGATCAGGATGTAGGAACGGGACCACCTTTGGTGAGGTTGCATTGCAAAGTATAGAGGAGATCATCAGGAACAAGAAGGTAGATGGCAGATCGTAAGGCCTTTAATGTTGGGCTGAGGACCTGGACTCTTGTTATACAGCAGTGGAGGGTAATATACACAGGAAAAGCTGGAAGTAGGCAGAGCCAGCCCAGGGAGTGCGGAAGCAGCAGAGGGCATAGACTCAGAAGATGTCCTGGCTGTGTGGGTCGAATCTCCGAAAAACTAACCATACACTCTTCTCCTCCCTATATAAACAGAAAGGTACTATGCCACGGTTTACATCCTTTTCCTCTGAAGTTCCTCTGCCTCGGTTTCAGCCTTGGGCTTCCATAAATGTCTGAGGTGAAACGGATTTTCCTGTTTTGAATCCTGATTAAAATATGTGGGAGAGAATGGGACAATGGCTTAAAGGATGCAAGAGACAAGATACAAGAGGAGAGGACTCTCAGCTTTTATGACTTTGATGTTACAAAGTAAATAAGCTCATCCTGCAATGTTAGGAATCTGGAATACTAGAAGGAAAGTGCCACAGGTATTCAGAAGCAACTGCTCTTGATACTTCCACACCTGTTCTTCATTACTTGTGTGCTGTGAACACTAAGGTATTGTTATGTTTATTGCATTGCACGTATTAAAACTTAGCAGACACTTAGAGTGACAGGTGACTAGAGTGAATAAAGACATTGCTTTACATCTTTGTTTTGCACTTTGTTACGTATTACATTGCAGAATGCACATACCTGCCCATGAATTAAAGCAATCTCTTAATGGTTATGTAATATTCCCCTTGCCATTCTTCACTCCAGAAAGTTAGACATATATTTTTAAAGAAGATGTGACAAAAATCTCTTACATTTAAAAATGTACAGTTATGATAATGCCCTTGGGAAAAATACTAGAAGTGATCTTTTCTAGATTAAAGGGTGTGCACATTTTAAAAATGTTTCGTATTTACTATTTGACACTATACATGCATATAATGAATTTTGATAGTATCCAACCCTGGTTCCCTTCCCACTTCTCTTAAGGCCCCTAGAACACCATACACTCCCACCTTCCTGTTCTTTCTATGTTTCTCTCTTTCTCTCTATATATCTCTCTTCCTCCCTCCCTCTCTCCCTTCCTTCTTTCTTTCTTTTTTTTTTTAAATGTAACTAACTAAGTTGAATTAATGGTGTGGGACTATCCAGTAAAGCCTGAGCACAGAGGCAGGTGAGAATCTTTTAAGACTTTAGGTGTCTTAAGACTTAAGAGGCTGACTCTCGTCTCCTAGCCCTGCAGGTTCAGTCTGCAGGAGATGAACATCTGACTGGCCAAGACAACAGCACTGTGGAAGCTACCTTTCTTATGATCTTTGCTTATCTTATAGGTAAAACATTACTGCATACGAGTTCTCACTTCTTGATGGTTGGGTAACCTTAAATTAATTTCCTTTAATTTTAGACTTCAGCTATTCTTTGAACAGAGGTAGGTTTACTTGCTGTCTTACCTTATGTGGTCTACTGTGACAACAGCATAGACCAAATGTCTTACAGCCAAGTGAAAATGGAAACCTGGAGTCTGGTGTAGCCTGTGTCCTGGCTTGCAGATGACTGTCGGCTTGCTACATCCACGTTCACAAGAAAGAACAGTAAACGCGTCTTTCCCTGTCTTCTTAGGAGAGCCTGAATCCTATACTGTAGGCTCCACTGTCAGGTTCCATTTACCTCCAACCCCAAAGATTCGTCACCTTGGACACTCAGGGTTCAGCCTATGGATTTAGGTAATACAAATATTTAGCTCACAGCCCTAATTAACTTCATGTACTTCATGTACTTTCACATGTTGATGCTTTTTAGAGAACTATAGGCACTAAGAATATTAAAGATTATAATTGTTTTCAGTTTGCCATTTTTTTTAGGGATAATTTTCCTGTTTCCTTTTTCTTTCTTTCTTTTGTGTTATATAGTTTTAAATACTCATACAGTAAATTAACTTGTTTCTGATTTCTGCATGCCACGCCCACTCATCTACTCCAGTTAAATCCGTAATATCGGGGGTAAAAGCCTGATTAAGGAGAAGAGGCGTTAAGGATCCAAAAGGAGTTCTGTGCCTTCTGGATATTCAGATAGTCGCTGGTATCTCCTAACTCAGACGTGTTCCAGATTAGTCTTTCCAATCGTCAACACACTCTCTTATTTAGGCATAAAAAGTACCCCAAGAAATGATTCCTTAATAGCTAAACTTAAGATTAGGCATTGTCTCCTGACCAGCACAATGTTCCAAAATATCCTAATTTAATTCCAAGCTGTCCTTAGCTTGGAATTTCTCTCAAGGAATCTGCCTTCTCAGACAGGTTTTCCTCAACAGAGGTCAAGCACATTTTTTAGGGCAGTCCCACAGAACACAAAACTGTTTTACATATGAGAGTAATCGAAGGGCTTCCCTCACTCAAGGACATTAGCTAGAACTATTAGATGCTTCCTGGTGTTTGCCTTCAGCAAGACCCAGAGAATTAGCAGGAACTGCTAGATTGGAATCTTCTGGTCCTTGCCTCCAGCAGAACCAGAGAATTATCATAGGAATACCAAATTAGCCCCAGCAGAAAGGGCACCACTGCTCTTCTGCCTGCTTCACACCTGGATACCTGATCCTACCGACCTTGTCTACATGACTTCAGTCTTGCACTCTGATCCTATTGACCTTGCTGTAACCCTCGCCCGCCTACATGACTCTGGTCATCTGCCCTGCTTGCTGTATGCTATTTAAGCCTGAATTTCACCTTGTACAAATACATTCAGATTCAGCACACTCTTGTGTCGAGTCTGTCTGTCATCCGCCGACTTATTGCCCACCTGACCAGAACTCTCATCCTGCGGAAATCGGGGTCCCCGCAATGAACCCAGTCCATGGCATCTGCGTATGATTTCTTTATGATTTGTGAAAGAAAAAGACCCTTTCCATCCTAACATTAAAAGTCACATTCAAATATTTCATCTACATTTTGTAGCCGTTTGCATCCCAAAGTCATCTGAAAGTTACTTTGGTTACATTTCTTTTTACTGTAGTTTCACTCTTCAAAATGAATTCACTGTATCTGCCTCAATATAATTTATTGAACAATCTCTTCCTGATCTAGTGCTATCAATGTTGCTTTTCATCAGAATTTTTGTATCTGTGCTTTTCATCTTGACATTCCATCCCAGTGACTGGTGTATCAAGCTGTTCATGGATTGTAACTTTATACAGCATCTTATCTGGGTAGACCCTCTCCCATTATTCCTTTTTACATGATCTTAATTATTCTCCTTTTCTGGTACCTCCTGATTATTTTCTAATAATTTACATGAGACCTCCAAAAATAATGCCATTGGAACTGTATCGCGTTGTCTTAGTTACTGCTCTATTGCTATGAGGAGACACCATGACCAAGACAACTTATTAAAAAGGGGGAGGGGCCAGTAACTGAGAGCTTCCATGTCATCCACAAGCCAGAGCAGAGAGCAATGGCACTAGGCCTGGGCGTGGTCTTTTGAAACTCAAATCCCACCCACAATGGCAGCCCTCCTCCAACACGGTCTTAATCCTTCCTAAATGTCCACAAGCTGGGAACCAAACATTCAAGTGTATGAGCCTATCAGAATTCTTCTCATTCAAACTACCAGGCATGTTAGGAAATAAGGATATTTGCTTCTCTATAGTATAGAATTCCATGTAAGTACATGGTTGATTTGTCCAGGGGCGTGAACTCAAAGTCTTGCTTTTAGGTTTCTTCATGAAGTGTTCGAAGTTTATTCCACACAGGCACACCTCAATTCTTACATTATTCCTATATGTTTTATACTTTAGCTTGCCAAACTTCCCCTCAATATATTGTCTAACTTGTGATTGGTTATATATTGGTATATAAGAAAGAAAGAAAGAAAGAAAGAAAGAAAGAAAGAAAGAAAGAAAGAAAGAAAGAAAGAAATGGAAAGGAAAAAAAGGTATCAGTCTGTTTCCATGGTATCTTCAGATTCTGTTAGTGACTTCAGTAACTTTTCAGTAAATCCATCGGGATTTCCCAAGCATGGTTGCTTGTAGTGTTTCCAGTGAAGCTGGAACTGTGTTCTCCAGAACATTCTTCCATGTTGTCCTGAGTTAGAAGTACCCAAAGATGAAAATGGTGGTATTTGGAAGTGGAAAGGAGGCAATGGCCACTGCTGTGTGAAGATTATTGTACGCAGAAATGGCTACCAACAGGCTATGGACAGTGTCCTCTCTATCTGGGAAGAGCCCAGCTTGGGTAAACAAACACCCTCTCTGGATCTGTTTCTTGTGATTTTGCCCTACATTTTGTGCTTCTGGTTCATATTTTTTTTATTTACAATGGCTACCAAGCCAGAAGTGGTTTATACAGCTAGGCCTGTAATCCCAGTCACCTTGGGAGTTGAGTAAAGCAGGAAGGGCCGAAGTTCCAGCCCTGACTGGGCTGCAGAGTGAGTTCAAGATCAGCTTGGGGAACCTCAAGAATAATTTTAGATAATAAGTAGTCTTAACCCCCACAGTGCTGAAGTGAAATGCTGCCCATTAACTAAGCTGCATGGAAACATGAGTGCTGGGGAAGTGAGATCAATGTTAACTAGCCAGCAATATACATGACACCAGGCATCCCTAAACAGAATACAGAAAGCAGGTTGTGCTAAGCAGTTAATAGAACATGTGAGCAAGTTCTCCTTGGAACAGGGTTCAGGTTTTTCCCCATAAGTAGTTGTAGCAGCTTTACAGGACTCAACTCTTTCAAACAAAGAGAATCAACCATATAGCACATAAATTGAGACTAGATTTTAAGCTATGTCGTTACCTGCGCTGTCTTCACTTCATTTGGCATGGAGAACTCTAGAAGACTTCAGCTTCAGGCTCCAGCTACTTCTTTGGCTTATTTTTCTTCACTTCATCTTCCCACGATTCTGTAGTCCAGGCCTTAGGGATTTCTCTAGAAATCCACCAGCAAATTCATTTGATCCTCTATTTCATGGAGAACCCATGTGCTGTGGTTCTCCACCAAATACCGTGCTGAGGCTATGCATGAGACAGTACAGGTTATACCGTGACAAGCATGTCTGCTAGTTTTGGAATTATTCCTTTTGTTGCCTACCAACACACACATGCAAGTATCTCTTTGTTTCTAATGTTTTTGGAATGAGTCAGCTATTAGCACTATAGGCACAATTACACTTGAATTTGGCTGGACATGAACTGCAAAGCAAATCTTACACTTTGTTCACTATGTAGGGAAGAACTACAGACTCCTAGTACAGCCATTCCTATCTGTGAGGAGGTTAATAAACAGGCAGGTGGCCGGATGGTAGTGGCGCATGCCTTTAATCCCAGCACTTGTGAGGCAGAGGCAGGCAGATTTCTGAGTTCGAGGCCAGCCTGGTCTACAGAGTGAGTTCCAGAACAGCCAGAGCTACACAGAGAAACCCTGTCTTGTAAAACCAACAAACAAACAAACAAACAAACAAACAAACAAACAAAAACTGAACAGGCAGATGATTTAGAGAAGTCTCAACTACTTTTTGGGCCTAAGTAAACTGCTAGCAACAGCTGCCTTTTTTTGAACCAGTCTTGTCATCTAACTAAATCTTGACAAAGCTGAATCCCCCTGTAATCAAGGCCGTCACGTCTACAGTAGAAAAACTTGAACAGGACTCTAATCTGTTGCACAGACATGACCTCACAGGGCCTCAGATACAGGCCTCATTTTATGTTCAATGATTTTTTTTCCCTTTCTTGTCTTGCCATATGAGAAATCTGCTCTTGAAATGCACGAGACTGTCTGCTACTTCTTCTTAGTGTTAACTGCTGAGAAACCTGGGAAAACATGATTACAGCCATTGTACAAAGGAAAACATCAGTTCTGACAACAGTCAATGGAGCAGTTTGAACTGTGCGAACTGACTGCTCTCATGGGTTTATTTATTTATTTATTTATTTTAAAAAAAGTCAATAGGAGACTCGTAAAAGTTGATCAGAAAAATTGCTTCCAAAAATGTTTTAAATTAAAAAAAAATGCATCTCCATATATGTTCAACCCATGTCCTCCAGTCCATGAAGTTTTGTTGTTGTTTCCTGATGAGCGTTTCAAAGCCTCTGGTTCTGTAGCTGATGCACACTCTAGCCATGTCCTTCTGGAGTTCGTGCCATGCTTTCTAGTCTGAGAAAAGAGCTATACAAGATCATAAAGAAGAGGCACGTGGGCTCCTACATTTTTAATCTTTCTTGAGTGGAAAAGACACTTTTTTTTTTACCAGTTGCTTATCAATTCTTAATTTGAAATTAAAATCTTGGGTGATTCTGGTTGGGTGTAAACTCTAGGGGTAAGTGACCAAGGGGATGCGGTGCCAACTGGCTGTAGTGATGTGTGTGTAGAAACATCATGATGAATCCCACTTTTGGTTAGCTAAAAGTAAAGTAAAAACAGCTAAAAGTAAAATAACATGTATTATAAAGATTTCCTGTCATTAGAACCACACACTAAAAGCAGATTATTTTAGAAATAGACCTTAGGAAGACTCTGTGAGAGTTAGTATAATCAAATAAGTAAGAGTTTGGGACTTCATGGGGAAGAAGAGTTGATAACTCTGAACTGATGTAAGAATGAGAATCCTGTCAGCGTTATAATAAAGTTGAACTATGAGTTGATAATAGGAGACTTTGGAGATCTTCAGCTGGGAGTATTCAGAGGTGAGATGATAGCTTTGGCAACAGCTGCTGTTAGTCTACCCTAATAAATGTTTGTCACAGATTTCAAACATCCCTTACTGTCTTTCTGGGATGACTGTGCAACATGAACATTTAATTTTGGTGAATTTCTTGATAAGACTGTGAGAGAGGAGGTGGGTTTGGCGAGAGAAATCAATGGCACATCTGCATTTGGAATAAAAGCATTTGGTTTTGGCTACATTTTTTATGAAATCCTAACATCAGAGGTGAAATTCTGGTTCAAAAAATTAGGTTGTCTTATAGATCTGTATTTGATATTTCTTAAGTTTCAAATAAATTAAAGAAGCCTACAAAAAGGGGAATGGAAAGTAAAATCATGGTGTACTTTCTGCCTCTACAGACTCAGAAAGTCTAGCCAGAACCACTCAGAAAATTAGGCATCTGCAGCAGTGTGGTGGTGGCTCACACCTTTCATCACAGCATCAGGGAGGCAGGCACACGCAGATCTCTGAGTTCGAGGTTAGCTTGGTCTTTAGAGTGAGTTGCAGGACAGCCAGGGCTACACAGAGAAACCCTATCTTGAAAAACAAAAACAAACAAAACTAAAGGGGGGGGGGGGGGAGAAAGTTAGGTGTCTGCTTGTCCTTCTACGACAGAATACATCTACCTGCAAGCCTCTCTGATCTTGGTAACATCTCCCTACAGTCAAAGAGCTAATGCCATTGATCAGCTGGACAGAGAGAATATGCAGACACAAAGATTTCATTGTGCATGGCTCTTAAAGTACCATGAGAAGCTGCTGCAGCTGAGCAAGCACAGGAGAAATGATGTAGCCAGGAGGCCTCTGCTAGTCCATAAAGTCTATTAGTTCACATACTAGAAAAGTAGAGGTCAAAAGACACATTATTTGAAAATTCAGGAATTTGGTTGCAGACTATGTGTGTGAATTAACCTACAGTTGTAGACCTGAAAAGAGGATTAGATTATTACATAAGTAATGTGAAAGCAAAACCAGTTTTACTTAACTTTTTTTTTTAACCAGTCATTGATTAAACAAGTGTCTATTACGTTATTATATGATGGGGAGGGGTAGTGGTAGATGGATGCCTTATCTCAGCACTTGGGAAGCAGAGGCAAAAAGACCTCTGAGTTCCAGGTCTGCCTGGTCTACATAATGAGTTTCAGGACAACCAGGCTTACAAAGAGAAACCTTGCCTTGAAAAACAAAAATCAACAAACAAATACTATTATATGTTGTGTTAGACCATACTAAGTAAAACTAAGAAAACCAATGTAAGTTTGTTTTAAGTACTGGAAAATAAAGGAAAAAGAACAATGCAGCAAAGATAAACTAAATGTGTAAACCTAGGAGTTCGATATCTACTGCAAAAGTTAAGATAAAATTTCATAAACTAGTTAACATTCAGAAGAGTGCAGATAAAAAACGTAGTCAATACATAAGGACCACAGTACCTAAATTCAAGAGTCTAGGATGAGATAGAAGGTATGGAAATGAGAAGGCATAACAGAGCCCAGAGAATCAAGGGGAGAAAGGATAGACAGAAGCCGATCTGCATACAGAATGGGCATGACAAACTAGCACTGCTGGATGGCATATACAAGGAAGAGAATGGATAACAGACAGCCTGAGACATTATTAGGCTAACCCAGAGATTAGATGAACTCACTGGAATTCATAAAATAAAATAAAATAAAATAAAAATGACTGAAAATTGACTCCCACTTGTAAACATGGTTTTAGGCTTTGAATTAGAAAGCCTTTGAATTCCATCTCAGGGTGGAAAATACATTTCCTATTATGGAGCAAAATTCAGATCTGACAACAAATATTTTTGTATACTAAACTTCAAATAATAATAAACTCACATTTACAAATTCTCTTAAGGGAAAATCTAATAGTCAAGGAAACTTTACACTAACTTAATTTTCATGTATGCCCAACAAAGAAAGCTTTTCAGATAGGTAAGACTTAAAAGAAATCTTACATGTATTGGTAGAAAGAATAATTTAACTAACTTTTAAGAGTTTAAAGAAAATTAGGTGGTTAATTACTGAGATATGATGGAAAAATCAGAATTAAAAAACAACCAACTAGCTAGCTGGATTAGACTGGCTCACTAGTTAAGAGTGCTTGTTCTTCTTGCAGAGAATTTGGGGTTCCATTTCCAGAAAGTACATAGTGGTTCACAACCAGCTGTAACTTCAGGTCTGGAATCTGATGTCCTGTTTCTGGCCTTTGTGGGTACCGGTCACACACATTCTGCACATACATATAACAATAAAGAAAATCTTTTTAGAAAGAAAACTAAGAGCATCACAATAATCCTGTCGAGAAAATGTGCACATCCCTGGAAAACCCTAGCTCCCGAACCCATCCACAAATAAACCATCTGATTATCCTAGGTTGAATGTATCATTTAAATCTTGCCCTTAAGTAGTTCTACATCCCTGTGGCTTTGCTTGTAAATTCTATCATTTAAAAATGAAATAAAAAGTCTATGTAATTTTTTTTAAAAGATAAAGATACACATCCAAAGTCATCTCAAACAACTAACATTCACTCAGTCCCAAGCTGGACAACGATAAGAAGGGAAAGCTAAAGACATGGATTCCTCCAGGAAAAGGGTATGAAAGCCTTAACCAAACATTATCAAACTAACTGAACAAACGTATAAAAGCATAAGTGCAACAAGAAAGGCTATGTCCAAATACAAGACAAGTTTAGCATGCAAATATAAATCCATTCTAAAATACAAACATCATGAAGAATAAAACCCACAGAGCCATAAGAGACCAGTACAGTAAAAGGACTTGCAAAATCGACACAGTGAAGTTCATTGCCTAAAATGGAAGTTAACAAGATGGCAAGACAGAAATCAACACATAAAAATCAGTGGTATTTCTCTTTATTAGCAACTAACAATTGGAAATAAGGGAGCTATGCTACAGAGGTGCACATGAGTTCTACAATTCCCATTCTTTTTAAACTGACCCATAGGTTTAACTCGGTTGCAATTGAAATCTCAGAGACTTGTGTCAACACAGAAGTCTGGCTCTAAGATTTATGGGATAGAGTAATGAACTAGAACTGAAAAAAACAATTTTGAAAAAGGGGAGAAAAATTTTTTTCAGCGGAGGGGGACATAAGCCCACATAACTAAGTCAAATTTTGGACAGTCTTTTTAGCAGATGTTTCAAAACAATTAAACACACATATGAAAATGAGACAATAACAACCCTGATTTTCCACAACATACAAACATGAATTTCTCCAATCAAAGACTCACATGTGAAGTCACATGAGTAAGAAGCAAGCACATAGGAAAACCTGTAGTGTGTTTTTTCTTTGTGATGATAATAATATAATACAGAAAAGGTGTTTTATTCTATGTGTTTGCACATGTGCTCGAGTGTATTATGTGCAATGTTTGCCCACAGGGCGTTAGGTTTACTAGATCTGAAGTTACAGGTGCCTGTGAGTCACCTGCTCGAGTGCAGGGAACTGACTCAGATCTTCTGCAAGATAAACAACTGCTCTTAACCATTAAGCTACCTCTCTAACCCTCAGGGGTGAAAATAATAAGAAACTTGTACTCTGTCTAAAAAGATTGTTAAGATTAAAACTAATACTTGAAAATAATGTTTTTGACAAAGAGCTTTAATACATGTTTTGAAAAACCTGCAAAATCTATCAGTAAGAAAACATGTTCAATGTTTTAAATATTTCAAAGAATAGACATAAAAGCACTAGCTAAAATATTTGAAATCATTAATCATTAGGCAAATGCAAATCAGAATCATAGTGATACTTTTAGACACCTGTTTGATTAGTAAATTAAAGTTAAATAAAAATAAATTAATACCAGGAAGGAAGCAAGATAACAAGACTCCTCATTTATAGACAGTTGTAAAGCAAGATGGGGAAGCTGTTTGGGACATAGGGCATCAGATATTGCATTATTAACTGTTTACCCTCTAGAAATGCAAATTCTGAGCATCCAAAACCTGATCAGGAGCTGTGTCCATAAGAGCCCCAAGCTGGAAAGGCACATCTTAAATGAATGGATAGGCAAATAATGGATGCATCTATATGTTTTGACTGCTGAGCACTGAATGGTATTGAAACCAGGAAGACATACATGTAGCAGCATAGGAAAACCTCCGATGAAAACGCTGAGCTGAAGATGCTGTTCCCAAAGCAACACATGGGCTATGGATACAAAAACAAACATCACAGGAATGCAGGAGAGCAGTGATCACTAAGAGTTAGGAAAGAATTAGAGGATTCGGCAGCACCATAGCTGGATGTAGTGACGCCGCATTAACTGAAAACAATGTTCATTTCCATAGTACTTCAATTTTAAATGTTAAAGTGGAAAATTTTAGATGCTATGCACACGAATTAAATAAAAAGACATTACCCCATTTAATCTATAATACAGGATGTTTGATTTGTACTAAATATCTAAGATGTAACAAAAAAAATCTCTGGAAATTGCTAGAAATGTGTGTGGTAAGATCTAAAATTCATTTCAAATAAACTTTTTAATAAATAGAAATGTGGTTATTTTACTTATTCACAAACTTTGTAAAAGACATAGTAAATATCCACTTGTAATAGGTACCAAATATTCTTGATAACAATGAATAAGAGGCACATCTCTCAAGTTAGAAACAGGATGGAACACTCATTTTTATCAGTATTATTATTTTACTCTAAATTCCAGCCTGTTAAAGGTTGGATCTCTCAAAGCAGATGTCAAAGCAGCACTTTAGACATGAGGTATTTGAAAAGCCAGTCAATATGATACTGGCAAGGCACGAGACACAGGAATTCAAAAGGAATATAGCACACTGTTGACTTGGACTCAAGGGCTTGACTAACCCACGGTAGGTCCGGAGAAAATCCTGTCCATCGAGTGTCTGCACAGAGCTGACATGGCTTCTACCTTCTTTGGACTTTCTTCCCATGTCCACTTCAGGCTGTTCTGGAAGGGTTTCTGTCAGGCAGCTGGCTTCCTGCAGCTGAGGCCAGCCTTAGAAGAGACTCCTCAAAGCCAGGCTCTGGATGGCACATTTCTGAATCATGCTTTTAAAGTAAACATTCCCATAGTAAACAAGTAATTACGTAAGCATCTTGAAATGTGAAGATGAAGTAGCCCGTGCTTTACCAGACCCTGTTCTACAGAGTAGCCAGAATGATAAGGGAAGAGAAAGGAGTAATAATCAGAAATTTTGAGAAAACTAAAAGTTATCATTATTTTCAAGATAAAATTGTCTTTAGAAAAACCCAAAGAATTAACTACTTCAGTCTTAGGGCTCCAGCAAATGGATAATTATTAAGCAAATTAAACCAAACCTGAATCAGCTTATGCTAAGTAGTTCTGAAATGTTAAAGTACATTTTCTAAAGAGGGCTTAAGATTAAGATCCTGAGGTTGTTTTACTAGATTGAAAAAAATAACTTTTATTGAATGTGTTCTTTGACAACTTCATACATGCATAAAGATCATTCGATTACTTCTATCCCCACCTTCTCTAATTCCCCTACCCTACTACCGTACCACTCACGCTAAAATACCTTTCCTCCATCACTCCCCCACCCTCCACATAAGTATTTTTTGCAACATTCACATCTTGTCTTTTGTTTTACTTTGAGTCTCATTGAATCTAATGAGTGTGGTCAGTGTGTCCATGAGATTGGAGCTGTCTGTTAGAACCTGATGGGCTCCTCAGTGGGCAGAACACTGAAGACAATGAGTGCCCCTCTATAATCCACAAGAAGACAATGGTTCAGCTGGCATCTGTGAGTGACAACTGTCCTGCCCAGTAATAGGCTGGCCCACTACAGATAACCACAGCAGCTATAGGATCATGATTGTGTTGACACACTCACAAAGAACAGTTTACACTTTTAAGTTCTACTTTGATTATTATAACCTGTATTTAAAAAAACAAAACCAAATAAAAACAAAACAAAAGCCAAAAACAGGACCCAAGATTAGCCTAACATCCGTGTTCCGCAGACCATAATTTCACAAAACAGGTTAGAATTCTATCATTCTCTCCTTGGCTGATGCTTCTTAACCCCTGAAATTCTAAAAATCTACCACATATGTGAAAGCTATGAACATCTCAATTCATCTACTTACCAAGAAGTGAATGAAAGAGCCTCTATGTGCCAAATCGGTTTCTTAGAGGATCGATGTTCATATGATTTGACATGGAGAAAATCAAAATGCTGGGTTGTGTTTGTTCAAAACAGTAAACAATTAGGAGACCATGAAGTAGCCATGAACTGTGGGGATTTAACTCCCAGAGGTAAAGTCCTGCTGTAGACCACTTTAGGCTTTCTCCACTTTTTCTCTTGAATACTCTCCATACCACCTCTTAAAGCCAGTGTGTCTATCTGTTCTTGTGCCTTATAGAAACCTTCCCAAGATGCTTTTTATTTTGAATGAAGTATTTAGAAAAAAACAAATGAGTAGATAAGTTCTAATCGTGGAATTAAGAAACAGTGAATGGGATTTCCATAGTCAAGTCTATTTTTCAGGTTTTTTTAATTCCACCATACAGTTAACTTTATATTGTCCCTTCCCTACGTATCTTCAAGGTTAAACATGATCTCTTTGGTGAACGTTTTTTTCATTAAACTGAATATTGGGACTAAATGGGCCTCCTATTTGAAACTGCAAATGATCTGCTCCCAAATGTTACCTTGAATAGGACAAACCACACAGAGCCTAATGTTCAACAGGAAGCACATGAATACTACATGCTGTCATTAGGGCTGCAGGCTAACACCAAAAACTGAATAGCTCCTTTTCTTGGTGGCCAGCGGACACCACCAGAGACCTGTCCTGGTGCTCAGGTGATGGTTTCCCACTCCAAGGGTTTGTACGAGGAGTACGGCCCAAAACCAAGTGACCTGACACATGACCATATCACATGAGTAACTGAAAGTGGAAATGGTAAATTCAGTCAGTAAGGAGCCATAGAAAAGAATTTCTCATGATAGCAATAAAGTGGTTTATTAACATAATATATACTTAACCTTAATAGCAAATAAATGATAGAGTAATTTGTTATTTTTGAAGAGCAAAAATGTAGCAAGTTAGTCAAAAAAACATAGGAAAAGGTTCACTAAAACATATAACTCTAGTATATTCTAAAGTTTGAAATTTCACAAACTATTGATACTTCAAAAAAATAAAGTCTAAATTTAACAATTTTTATTTTTTGAAAATAGTTATTTGAAGGGGATTATGCATGAGTCGTTAATGAAAAGAAATTACCTTTTAAGTTCCAAGGTACTGTTTAAAAATAACAGGGAATCCACTAAATTGACCAAATTTAACTTGTTGAAGAATTCCTGATAGTTTTATTTGTGCCTATAATTGTCACAGGCAGAGGGGCTGATTCTAGGAAGGCTGGCTGGTGCAGCCAGAGAAGCAAGACTGGGAAACTATGTCTGATGTCCATTCCTGGTTCTACATCCAGACTTGTGTAACACTAGACAAAACAATGACATGCCTCCTGCCCTTCTCTTTATGTCTTTCCTGATTATTTAAGCCATGGGGAAGACCGGAAGTGACTGCATAATGGAATTGTTCTATCAATTACTTTTTAATGTAGTGACTTGTAACGAACAGGTAGACTCGAGCTGAATGGCTCAGATCTGGACTGTACAGAACAGGCTGGGGCCAGTTCTGTCTGAATATCCTGTATGTGAGGAGGCACACAGCAAGGAACAGATCGGAAGCTCTGGAGGAGGAAATGACAAGAAACTGGAAATCTCCATTGGGACAACTCTAGAGGAAAGGCTTTGAACTTGGTCCCAACCATGGTGTGAACCGTTTCAGTGATGGAGAGCTTAGGCAAAAGACAGTGACAAAAGGCGATTTTCCAGCTCGATGTGATGTCGCTTTAAATGAGTATGGGGACATGTGGATTTCTTACTTGTCCACGATAATTCCCTCGGACTTGGTTCACATAATCTCACAGTTGACTGAACATTCCCCTTTGACCTCTTTCTCCTCTGGGACCAACTTAGGTTTAATTGAAGGTTTTTGTCTCTATCTTTGCTTTGACAGCTGGAGATTAGCAAGGGCTTGGCTAATTAGTATTTAACTGTTCACTAATGTTCCCTTAGGTTTGTCGATCACAGTCTTGTTTAAAATGGATACAATCTTCAAAATCTGGAAAAGAGGATGTAGCCTCAAAGTGGATTAGATTTCTGGAAAGAATTAAGGCAGAAAAACTTCAACTCTACTAACTTTTCAATCATGTTCCATAGCAAAAAAAAAAAAAAAAAAAAAAAAAAAAAGAGATAGATATATATCGAATTGGAAATCTGTCACAGTTGTCTTAAGAGTCTGGAGAATCACAGAGTGAGCAAAGGTTCTCTATGGAGATCTGAGCTCTTAGAGATCTCTCTTTAAAGTAGACCACTAGTGATATAGTCCCCTGTGTGTTTCAAGTGGCTTAGGAGACAGACAAGGAGTTAAGCCCTGGTACTCTGTAGTTACCCTTTGAAAATTACCATAACTATATAGCTGGATTGTCCAGTCTTATTCAGATAGTCATTCGATACATTTATTTAATTTTTACTCCCCTACCCCCTTTTCTGGTCAAGTAGTCAACTAAAACTGAGAGGAAAGATGGGAAGATTTTGGTTCTAAAGAAGATGGACTTGTGCAAAGAAGACTGGCAAGTAAAGACTCGCCATATCCTCATAAAGCTCCGAGCACCGGGGCACAGGGAGAGCAGAACAGTCATAATCCAGAAGTCTTCAAAAGAACAAGAGCAGGAGTTTCTTTTTTTATTATTAGATGTTTTCTTTATTTACATTGCAAATTTTATCCCCTCTGAAA
>JADRCD010077302.1:0-13152 GCA_019843815.1 Montemys delectorum | reverse complement strand
GCTAGTATCTATGAGACTGCAAAGGAATTGTGGTTCTGAATAGCTTGCAGGTCAAACCTAATAGGGGCCTGCCTCTACTAACACCACTCAGTCAGTCTCTGACAGTATAATAAGGTTCAAGTTACCATGGGTATAGGACAGGAAAGTAAGCTGAAGATATAGCTTGAGTCATCATGATAGGATACAGAAACCCAATACTGAGCAGATCTTAATCACCATCACTCACAGGCCTGCCTCTGGACAGAGACTCTAGAACAGATCCAGGGTCAGGGAAAGACACCCTGCCCCAGTGTACTGGGCTTCTTTTCCATTTGATATCAGTTTTAGTTAGTTGCAGAAGTCTTGTACAGTGAGCCAAACAAGCAGGAGCAGCATGGAGATGTACTGGTGCTTCCCATGTACTATGGTGGGTTTGGTAGGGTGGGGGTTGCAGGGGCTAGCACCTGCCAGAGACCAAAAGATCAAAATTAACACATAAAAGAAGCCATTTGCCAAAGAAAGACTAGAAGCCCTTCTGCTCCTGAGCAGCATACAAATAACAGAGAAAAGCCTATAGACAAAATATAAATGTCCTATAAAAGGTCATGAAATTTGTGGACCACTGCTTTTGAGTTTATGTTTTTCTCTCAGCACACTAATCCACTCTCAAAAGTGTTTTCCTTTCATAATAAATGTCTTTATTCCTGTTTCTAAGCTGGTGTTCAGGTACAATTCTTTGCCCCTGGACACATGAATCTCTGTTCTTTTAACAGGTGACCCTGAAACACAGGCAGGGGATGTACAAACTCAGACACACCCATGCTAATACCAATGGAAGACTGTGGGCTCTGAATGGGACATTGGTGGGTGAAGTTTGGGGACATAAGTATAATAGAAGAGTCTGGGACTTTTATTCATTATGACTCTGCTCAAAGTCCTGTAGTACCTGGCTAAAGTTCAATGACTTTGTACAAGATACATTCGTCTACTACAGCCTCAGGGAGCAGCTTCTGGGGACAAACTGTGCTTCTAGGTATATTTTAACTGGTAGGGAGTAGGTTGCAAATAACTCAGGGAAACCATTTGCATATTTGATTATACTTTGCTTTTGTCCTATGATTTCTAAAATACAACTATTCTTTAAGTAATACTCGTCATTTGTTAGCACTACTAATCGTGTACAAACAATTCTCACTCAGACCTCAAAGGAGATAAGACATAGTTTATTTTGAAGCTAAGTCTGAGTTACTATGACTTGACAATACAGATTAAAGTTACCCCAGTTCTACATTCCTATGTTGTTAACAGTTTGGTGAAGTTTCTGTAGTTACAAAGCATAAATCTGAGCATTTAAAAAATACACTGATAGAGATATCATGTAGGTAGGTTATAGTACAGTGAAGAAATTTCAGATATAGACAGGCTTCAAATACTGTCTGATAGCATTCTTAGCCTTTTGGTTGATGGAAGCTATTATTTTGTTAAGTTAATGCATTCCAAAAGCTGTTATCTATTAGTCATAGAGATTTTAGGTCAGACATAGAGGTGCACAAAGACCTAGATAAATTACAGTTAGGCTCTAGACCTGCAACATTCCAATTACTCAACAGTCACAGAATTTCTAATCAGTTAATCAACTTTGGTAGAAGATTCAATGTAACTTTAATTTTGACAAAGCCTACTCTTAATGATGGTTCTTAAATGCTTTAACCTTCCTTCTAACCCAGCAGAGTAGTGAAAAAAGAAAGGATACAGGGGAAGTGGACCTGTTTAGAAAGGTTGTTTGGAGCAAATCCCATCTGCTTTGTTAGGAAATCAACAGTTCAGTTCACAGGTCAGTAGGGGGTCCCTAGATCCACTTGTAAACACTTCACAGATACTTCAGCATCCCAGCTTGGTAGTATTGTCATAGCACCTATGACAACCTAGCAGGAACAGCCAGGCCTCAGCGGAATCAGCATAAGTTAGCAGGAGGAACCAGGGCCAATAGGAAAGCCAGGAAATTTTCTGGGCTGTGCCTTTCTCAGCAAATTGAAGGTCAGTAAAGACATGAGACCAACAAGCATTTAGCCATGTAAACAATCCAAGCTCAGCCTCCATCTCTGTCTCTTAAGTCCTATTAAATATTTTCTTTAAGCATCATGTAGGAAGAACAACAATATCAACCAACCAGAACCCCCAGAGCTCATAGGGACTAAACCACCAACCAAAGTGGTGGGACTCATGGCTCCAGCAGCATATGTATAGCAGAGGATGGCCTAGTTGGTCATCAATGGGAGGAGAGGCCCTTGGTCTTGTAAAGGCTTTATGCCCCAATGTAGGGGAATGTCAGAGTGGTGAGGTGGGAATGGGTGAGTGAGCACCCTCATAGAAGGGGTTACTGAGATAATTGATAATGGTTAGCTGGACCTAAGAAATTAGTGGTGATTAAGAAGAGACAAGCATCACTGAGGTGAAATCTTCTGGGAAGTGTTTCCTCAGAAGTATTTTCTGTCAGCACAAAAAAACTGGGTTCCAGAGGCAGCCAAGGTTGTACCTCATGCTTTTAGCCTGATTTGGTAATGTGTAAGAGTCACCCAAGTGGTGCTGGTTTTGAAGGCCCTGTGAGAGGCTATTGGTGAAGCTTAATTGCAGTGAAAGATATCCCCTCCAACACATATTAGTGATGCCAGTACCACCTGGTTTCCTGTCTTACTTTGGCCCAGTATTTTCTTACTATGACATTTTGTAATGGTGATGTATATCCTGTGACATGGGAAGTATGTGATCTGCTTTTTGATTTTGATTTTATAGGGGATTATAGTTAAGTGATTGGATGAAGCTCAGAAAAGATTTTGAATTTTGGGCTTTTAAATATTGTTGAGACTGTGATAGACTATGCCACTTTTGAAGTTGGAATAAATGTATTTTTCATTATGCTACTGCTAGGTATGGCCCCCATAGAATCAAATTTGAACAAGCCTATGGGGGGGGGCAGGTAGTAGAATGTAGTGGTTGGAATATGCTTGTCCAAGGGAGTGGTACTATTAGGAGTTGTGGCCTTGTTAGAGTAGACATGGCCCTGTTAGAGGAAGTATGTCACTGTGGGAGTGGGCAAAGAGAGCTTCCTGCTAGCTGCTTGAGGATACCAGTCTTCTGACTGCCTTCATATCAAAATGTACAACTCTCAGTTCCTTCATGGATGCTTCCATGCTTCCTGCCATGCTAATAATGGGCTGAATTTCTAAAAATGTAAGCCAGCCCCAGTTAACCATTTGCCTTTGTAAGAGTGGCCTTGTTCATGCTGTCTCCTCACAGCAATAAAATCCTAAGACAGACTATGAGCACGTGGCCAGTGGCCAGTGCTCAACAAGTAACAAGTAACATTATAGCTGAAAAATACATTAGAATACCTCCAAAATTACCTAATCTAGATTATGACTTGTAAATAAAATACCTGGATTATGTGTCTTTTATATGGGCTAATTTTTCACCTCATTTTTTTCTTAGTAATGGAACATTATCAACACATGGGTTGTGTAATTAAAGAAAATTTTAAAAAAAGCTATAGCAACTAAATTCAGTTTCTAAAACTATAACCTGCTGAAATCAAGGGACTATGGAGTGGTTAGTAGAGCAAAGTTGTTACTTTTAGCTTTGATCATGTGATCACATGTAGAAATAAAAAATGAAATTATGGGTATTTTCTCTTCAGTTGATACCAATGTAATTTTTTCTCCCTTCATATTTCTACTTATATAGCAAGGTGCACTGACTTTAGGCCATAGTATATAGATATTATTACCCATACTTTCTAACATATGGATGATGGAGATAATGGTGATTGATGCTGAAAGATTCCATCATCTTGGAAGGAAAATGATAGAATATATCAGTTTTATACATGATAACTATATCATGCTAGGCAGAGCTTAACTTTACTTTCTTTGGAGTTTAAATGTGACTTTAAAAATGGAAATCTGAGTTGGAAGGCTCAGTCAATAGAAGTACATGCATTATAAGTGCAAGGACCTCTTAGTTCAGTCCCCAGAACATATAAAAAAATAGGCTTTCCAGATGGGGAGCCCTGTCTTAGCAAGAGACCTTGCAAAATTATAAATGTGGAAAGCTCCTGAGGAATGGCATCTAAGATTGTCCTCCTTCTACAAGCATGAGTACTCAGTTCACACATGAACATCCCTATACATACACACTGTTATGGTTAATCTAGACAACTTGATAGGATTTAGAATCACCTGTGATCATCTCTGGGCATATTTGTGAAGATATTCTACATTAGACTGTGATGAGAATACCCATCCTTCCACCCTAATCATGAGCATCACCATTTGTGTACTGAGATTCAGGACTGATTTTAAAAGAATAAACAATGTTAATCATTATCTTATTCCTGACTGCAGACATGTGACTTGAAACTGCATGTTCTTATACCATGACTCTCCTATATCAATTGACTGTATCTTCAAACTATGATGAAAATTATTCTTCATCAGGACAAGCAACGTATCTAGAAAATGAGTACTGAGAAGTGTTTTTGTTGTTGTGATAAATCTTTTCATATAGTTCTTAGGTCCTTGGAACTGGTATGTAGGAGGAATACTCAAAAGTTTATAACTTTGAACTACAAATGCCCTAGGTTACTGTATGGAATAGTTGATGAATCATTCTGGTTATATTCTGGTAAAGAAATTGGCTGTACTGTCTTCATATTTTGATAGTCTGAATTTAAAGTTAACAAACTACTATGATAGTAGAAACTTCAAGCAAAGATAGAATTTAGAATATGATATAGTTATTATGGCTTATTTCTGTTTATGTAGGACTACAGAAAAACAGCAATGAGTTGGGTAGAAATGTATAAAAATGTGAAACTTATTAAGGGCAAGTGCCTGAGAAAGTTTAAGGTTTTAGCCAAGATGTATGTAAGAAAGGGCTGTAACAAACAATGCTACACTTATGGTCATCCCAGAAAACATACATGTGAGCAGGTTGTGTTTAGGAATACATATATGTATATACACATATACCACAGGTAACATTTTAAAAAGAGGCTGTGGATTTGAAAAATGACAAAAGGAGGGCCTTGAGGAAAGAAAGGAGAGAAACACTTCAAAAAAATTTTTAAAAGGCTCCAATTTGTAAAAATGACAATTCATTTGAAAGAAGACTGTGCAAACCATGAATGCTCCAGAAAGACTTCTGGAAAGCAACTACCCTAGGAAAATTATTCCACATAAGCATCATATAGAATTGAATGGCATTATAGTTCAAAATATCCAGGATCCATCATGAGCAACATTTCCTATATGTAATTGGTTTTTTTTTTTTTCATGTATCTAAGAACTGGAAAAAGGTTTGGGCTATTGTGAAACATTGTCATGTGAGTGGGATATAGCCATTTGTGGGGGTGGAATGAGAATGGCCTATATAGGTTCATACATTTGAATGTTTGGTTTCCAGATGGACTGTTTATGAAGAATTAGGAGGTGCAGCCTTGATGAAAGAGGTATGTCACTAAGGTATGTCACTTGAGGTTTAAAAAACCTGCACCATGCCCAGTCTATTTCTGCCAGATCCTGTGGATCAGACGTAAGCTTTTAGCTACTGCTCCAGCACCATGCCTATCTGATTGATGTCATGCTCTCTACCATGATGGTTATGGATTCACCCTTTGAAACTGAAAGCATGTTGCCAATTAACTTCTCCTTCTATAAATTGCCCTGGTCGTAGTTTCTCTTCACAGCAGATAGTAACTAAGACACTAATGCACTCATGAACACAAAATAGCTATGCATAATCACAGAATGCTGCTATGTAGATAAAATTCTCCAAGTAGTTTTGATTTGACTTAGTCATTAAAAATATACAAATATTTATGAAAGAGTCATTGTCCTAAACATAGCACAAAAATTGAATCTTAAGTTCCAATACTGCTCAAGGGTATCATAATTACTAAATATCTCAGCTCTTACAAAATTTTGTTAAATATTAGTGTGTTGGGGTAGCATATATTTTCAATGGTATCTTCATATGTTAATACTTTATGATTATGGCCTGTCATTTTTTTACCCTGTTTTCCTTTAGAAGTGAACTATCTATATGTCTTTTATATTCCCTTTTAAATGTTGGCTATATTATCACATTATTTTGGGATGGGAAGATGGCTCACTGATCAAGGAGTCTGCTGTGAAGAAAGTTCTTCCCTGGTACTCATATTGTGGAAGGAAAGAACCAACTTCAACATATTGTCATCTGCTATCTAATCACATGTGCCTTGTGCCCCAACACCTTTCCAAATAAATGAAAATTATATTTTGTATTGAACTTTTAGGTGTGATGTAATAGTTTATTTTATAGTAATTGCTTTCATGTTGTAAATAAATAATGTCAGACAACATACAGTCATATATTCTAGATCCTTGTACATGTTTTACTGTGTGTTGATAAAATTTGCACTACAATGTTTCATTTTAACAACTTTGTAAGGTCTCTCTCTCTCTCTCTCTCTCTCTCTCTCTCTGTGTGTGTATGTGGGGGGGCGTGTGCGTGTGTGTGTGTGTGTGTGTGTGTGTGTGTGTGTGTGTGTACTTTGGAGTAGGTAATTCTAGAAGAAAGATTAGACTATGAGAAATTACTTAGATGTAAAAAGACAACAAATTATGTTTTACTCTTCATGATTTCTTTGTTTATTCAACCCATTCAGTCTCACTATCTGATTTTCCTGAATGATACCCCATTGCTTTACGACGGACCCGGATCATTTTTGCTTCATTTTCCGGATCCTGACTTTCAGTTCTTTGTCGAGTTTTGCGAAGTTTAGTGCCTTTTCTTATTGCTTGCATCAGTTCTTTCCTTCCTTTTGTCATTATTGGCAGGATTGAAGGGGTTTGCATGATAGTGGCATATGCTGACTCTATTGCATACTGCCTTATTGCTAGAACTCTATGGCTTGAAATAGATGATTTCATAGAAGACAATGATGACTGTATATTGGAAACTTTTGTTGAGGTGAAACTTGATAGTTTTAATTGTGGTGGATGCAAAAGTCCTTTTGAATCTGTCATGGGTAATCTTGATTGTGCCTCAATAAGTTTTGTTAAGTAGCTCACGGAATACTTCGGTAATGGATTTAAACATATTTGTGGTTTGGGACTTGGCGAGGCAGGTACTGGAAAAGAACAATGAGGTACCCTGTAAGATCTTGGTGATTGGGGACTAGAAGTCCTTGATGTATTTGCAACTGGACTTTGTGGGAGTGATCCATGTGCAGATTTTGATTTTGATGGAAATTTTGGCGACTTTGGAAAAGAAGACTTTATGGTTTGTGTTTTCACAACTAAGGAAGAGTCAATAAGATCCACAAATGAATCCCATGACTGATTTCTTAGTGGAATTACTGAAGGATATAAAAGTAGAGGGATCTTCTGATCCAAATCTTGTGGATTTAGACAATCTTGTTTTGGTAGTTCATAACATTCAAGTGATTCTGATCTTGTAGTGAACTCAACTTCAGATGGCATTGTTAGACCTATGTTAGGATTACTCTTCGAGCAAGCAGATGGTAATGTTGTAGTTCTTCCCAAAACAAGTAAGGAAGATGTTCCTCTTGACCTTATTGAGCTTATAACTCCACAATCAGATGGTCTTTTAGAACTGATAAGTTGGATGAGCCAATCAGATGGTAATGGTGGTGCTTCTGGTGCTAGTGGGTTGATGAATACATTGGATTTGTAGTGAGTCAGAGCTGATTGTCCCCTAAGTACCCCATCCCCTTTACCAGTTCCATAAAGGACACGAGGACGTGAATTGCTCATGTGTCCAATGCAGTGGTGGAGCTGGTACTGCTCATCTGGTAAGATGTTTCCTGCAGTTCTTCCTTGACTCTTCTTTCTATTTGATGGGAAAATATAGAAGGAAGAGCCACTGTCATATTGATCTAAGTATGAATGAGATTCCTCACTAGCAGAGGCTAGTGATCTACAGGGATATGGTTTTTCTTTCTTTTTTTTGGGGGGGGGGGGATATGGTTTTTCAAGAGTTGACACTGTAGCACATTTTTAGAATCACTGGCTTGGTTGATATTTTGATTCTGTATGTGTTTCTTCTCACTTGTTTGCCCTTTATTCATAGATATGCTATCTTTAAGAAGTTTTGAACAATAGAAGTATGAGTGGAAGGAACTGTTGGAAGAATTTGAATCTTCCAGGTCTTTTTTGTAATACTCGGGCACTATAAGAAGTGGTATTGATATATTAGCATTGTTTTGTTCAACGATTGTAATGGGCAATGATGTACATGAGTATACTTGCTGTGTTTCAATAGTTACCTTTGAAAAAGTCTTTCTTGACTTCCAAACTTGCATAGATAACACTTGATTTGGAATTTTGTGAATAGCATTAGTTAACTGAATTACATTTTCTTGTAAAATCTTAAGTTTAAAATCGAGGTCATGAATTTCTTTATCAAGTTTTCCAATCGTGCGTTCAGTAAACCTTTCTAGACCATTTACTTGTCTCACTCACTACTTTGCTTAATGATGCCAAAATTATATATATATGAACTCATCTTTAACCAGTAATTGTCCCTGATTCATGTAGATATTTTTCATTAAATGACATATTAGATTTGTGTTAGTAAATTATAGAAAGCCACTTCTATGTTCCTGTTTTAAGCATCTACCACTCTAGGCTGTTAACTGTAATTTTAATCTTTGCAAACATCTGACAGTCCCAAAGCCTTTCAAGATGGCACCAGCTTCTTGCCTTCAGGTAGTCAGCAGTTACAGGACAAGCAAACTGTTACATCAGATTTCTTTCTTTGAACAGGCAATTAGACAACAATGTATTATTACATCATTGCCATGCTCCCTTTGGCATGTATCCACTTCTCTCCTACATCCTCCCTCTGGTCTCATTCTCAATCTGCCCTTCTCAAGCTGCCTGCCTTCTACTCTCTTCCCTCACCTCTTCCCTGATTTCTTCCTCTCTCTGACTGCTTCCTTTACCCTTCTGCCCTCTTAATACTGCCTCTTCCCTCCTCTTTTCTGCCTTCCTCTAACCTCTGCCTCTAGTCATCTGTCCCCAACTCCTTCTATTCCTCTCCTAACCTTTCTGATTCTACCCTGTTCTCCTCCATTTCCATAATCCCTGGTACCTCATCCTTCTTCTTCCCTACCCTCTCAAGCCTTTACTGCAGTTCTTACTTTCCTCCTCCTCTCTCAGCCCTGTTTATTTTCTCTATACCCTTTGCTCTCCTTTGTTCTTCACTCTTATCATTTCCATTCTCCATCTTCTCCCCCTCTTCTGCCACTGCTTCTTTCCCCTCCTACCTGTGATTTGTTCCCCATTAATTTTCTTCCTTCTGTCCTCTGCTTTCTCTACCTCTGGACTGATATCTAGAGGTTATCTTTCTGTCTCTGCTCTACTGCCTCCGCCCACCCTATTTATGACATCACATTCCACTCCCTGCATTCCTCTCTCTGCCCTCATGTATCTTCGCCTGCCTGGGCATTCCCATCTGGACTTGGTTTTCTTCCCTCTGCCCTCCATACACTTCACTTCTTCCTTTGGTGTCCAGTTCTCTTCACCCCATTACCTATTCTTCTGGCCTCTTCTGACTACCTCCTTCTAATTAACTCTCCCTCCAATATTTTTCCTTCTACTGCCCCTTCACTTGCTCCATCTGATCTCCTCCCTTTGCCTTTCTCTGCCTGCTTGTAGTTTTCCAGTTCACTCTTCTCTCTGCTATATAGATGTGAGGTATTATTTATCATGCTATAATTTACTGCCATTTTGTATGAACTGTCTTGTTTCTTTACTTCCTATGAGGTTACCCACCTCCTCAGCTTCTTCCAGCCTTTCCCTAATACAACTGCAGGGATCCCTAGCTTCAGTCCATTGATTGGGTGTAAGTATCTGCCTATGTCTCCTTCAGCTGCTGGTAGTGCCTCTCAGAGGAAAGCCTCTCAGAGGTTCCTGTCTGCAAGCACAACATGCCATCAGTAATAGTGTCAGGGTTTGGTACCCATGCATGGGATCAATCCCAAGTTTGGCTGGTCACCAGATGGCCTTTCCTACAGTCTCTGCTCCAAGTTTGTTCCTGAATTTCCTTTAAACAGGAACAATTCTGGGTCCAAAATTTTGAAGAGGGATGGGTGGTTCCATCTCTCTACTGGGGGCCCTGGCTGTCTACTTGGAGGTGGTCTCTTCAGGTTCCATTTCCCTACTCTTGGGTGATTTGGCTAAGGTCATCCCCAGTGAATCCTGGGAGCCTCTCACATCTCAGGTCTCCTGGACTTTCTAGAGGTTCCCACCCCACCCCCTTTGTTTCTGCTCTTAATCTAACAAAATTATATAAATATAATCCAGTTGTGCCATAGAGCAATATAATAAACTTACCAACTTGTCAAGAGTAAGTTGTATATGATTCTCAAACCATAACAAAATTATTTCAATCCTGAGTTCGGAGCACTACCTATACTTGTGGCAGAATGAAACTTAGATCACCTGACCACACACTGCTAAAGTACAAGATTTTTATCTGCTCTAGATCTTAGGCAGACTTTACTGCCTCTTATATTTCAAGATGTTCTGTCACATAGTTTTTCCCTTGGTTTCACATGACTCTAAACAGTACAGGATGCTATATTCCAGAGAAAGCTGGCCAAGATAACAAAACTTCTCAATGTCCTTGAAGAGCAAACAAGATAAATGGTAGTGAAAATATACAAAGAGCCCCCAATTGTTATATGTTAGCCCTGAAAGTGCAGTTTAGGATAAAATAGGCATGTGATTATCTAAAACTTGAGATAGTAAATGTTTACTTTTTTCCAGTAAGATTATAGGGCAAAGTTAGACTTCAGTGGTATGGACTGCACAGGAAACTCAACCTTTTGTCCAAAGACAGCTTAGCCATGCTCTGTACACTTGTTCTACCCACATTGCTGCTTTTGCACTTGTCAGTGAGCGTTTTACATAGAACACCACCCACATGTCCTTTTCAGAAGCAGAATATCCCTAAAACTCATACTTTCCCAAATAAGATCAATATTAATACCACTATCACCATGAGGAATCATGAGATTTCTTTTTTCTCTGCACTATAAGTCAGGTTTGAGAGTGTTGTCTTTGATCTTGGTTTCACTACTCCCCAACATTCTTTGTTTTTTCAATGGAGTCAAAGCCTTTAGGTGTCACATGGGTCCTCTCACTACAGAGTGGATTGTACTTTCCTTTTGCTAAGTCTAAAGTATATATGAACTCACTGGAATAGAGCTCCTACTTGGCCTCTCATTTATATAATTTTCTTCCAAGTTCAGTGACTATCACAAAGGATTCAAATCACAAATCCCTTTCAAAGTCTAGTTTCTTCTTTAAGTGAGCAAGTTCCCTCTAGACCACAGCTCAGTTTTGCTACATGTCTCCCTTCACAGAGCAGTCAATGGTAGCCTATAACACAGCTTTCCCACAGTCCCACCATATACAGACTTATTTAAGAGATTAGATATTGATAAGGCTAAATAAGCATGATTGCAACATCTCCTTGTTTACATGGAAGACAACATTTATCTGTGAGAAGTGCCACTCCATACTACATGGAAGAGGGCAGCCACCTGGGATTTCCTCCACAGACCCTACCTCTGACTCATTTTTGCTTCTTTTCTTATTTATGAGCCCTATAGTACCAGAATCATTACCAGCTGCTTTGTTTAGCTTGATATGTAATTTTTTGAGGAGATATAAAATTAATATATGCCCTTAAACTGAAATGGCCTCAAGATTTTGCCAGAATAATGTATACATGTTCATTTTGATGAATTCTACTAGTTGTTTTAGTGGCTATTGACACTAGAGGACTATAGACAACTACATTTTATGAAAGTTGTCAAACACCACATTCCAAGAATTTTTAAATTCTACTTCAAAAACTTTTCATTATAAAGTCTTTTGTAATTCTTTCAAGTTTCTATTTTACATGATTCTAAGACCGTAACAAAATTATTTCAATCCTGAGTTCAGAGCACTACCTAGTGTTAAACTAGCAGACACAACTTCAGGCTGAGATAGCACAGGGCAACAAGAAAACTCCACCCTGGGAAAGTTTCTTATTTATGTGCACTCTGTTCTTTCCCTTATCAGGGATTCTGCTGGTCTCAGGGAACACTGGACTTCCTTGGGAAGAATGGCTTATTTAGATGAAATTTTGCATCTAGAACAGCAAAATGGTTGTTTTCTATATAAAGAATGCACTGGGACTAAGACTCAGAGGTCTAATACCATTACAACATGAAAATGTTCATTTTATAAAAGTATACATCAATAAAAATAAGGTTTATTTTAAAAATAGAACAGTGTCGTGGAAACTGGTTAGAAGGTAAAGGCTATCCCAGCAGGAAATGATGATAATGACTGGATGTGGATGGTAATAGCAAAGGTAGTAAGAAGAAATTTTATCAAAAATACATTCTGCAGAGGAACAGTAAGCTGAGTACAGGGATACAAAAAGATCTGAGAAGTCCTAGGCACATTCAGAAGTTCTGGAGAATGCATATAGGTGGTATTTAAAGGCAAGGGAGTGGGTGAGAAAATGGAGAAAGCCAGTGAGGTTAATAAAAGTAGCATCTTTCAAATTAGATGAGAAAATATAAAATACACATTTAATTGAAAATATACTGGAAAACTACCAAAATACAAAATGATATTAATACAAAACAACATGACTGCCCAAATGTAAGCTGAACAAAGATGGCACCAATGAAACTGGATGGAGAAATGCCCAATAGCCTCAACCCTACACAAAGAACTGCAGGCAACTGAGTAATGCTGGGAGCAGGAGAGTTGATCTTCCCCAGGGAGGAGAGCATCAATTAATCATTAGGCACAGTTCAGTGCTTAATGATCAGCCCTTACTGAACAGGCTATACTCAATCCTATGTGTATACATATACATGTATGCATGCATGCATAACAATTAATGAAAAAAGAGGCTGTAGATTTGAAGGAGAGCAGTGAGAGGTAGATGGAAGAGTATGATGGAGGAAAGGAAAAGGAGAAATGTTATATTATATTATATTATATTATATTATATACTGAAAAATAAAATAAAAGTGCATGATCAAATCATGACGGCTACATTTTATATCTAGATTTACTTAATATAAACTCAGGAACATGT
>JADRCD010077301.1:0-23314 GCA_019843815.1 Montemys delectorum | reverse complement strand
TGTGTGTGTGTGTGTGTGTGTGTGTGTGTGTGTGTGTGTGTGTGTGTCTGGATACAATCAATGTTCAAAGTGAGATGGAAGTTCACAGAATGTGAAAAGCTATTCTCTATATTTCTTTTTATGGCAATGGAATTCTGTTCCACTGATTCTTATTCAGGACATTTTTAAACAGCTTCTGATTTATTTAAACAAAAATAAAGGTCTGATGCCAGGATATTGGTATTATAAGGGGCAGTAAAAAAAATATTGCATTTCACAGTAGACTTTCATTTGAAGTGATGATCGAACCAATTTATGGTGTTTATTGCTATTCTACAGCAGAATCTAGAGACTTTACACTGTGCATTTGTGTAAAAGAACCACACTGCTTCTATGAGTTTACAGGAATTTTATTGTCTAGTTTGTGAGCCAATGAAACAACACCCAACTACTAGATGAAAAAATAAAGAAGGCAAATGCATCAGCACCAGCTGTCAGCTCTGTATTTTTCTCTGTAATTCATGTCAAATTCATCTCCTAAATATAGAACTGATAATGAAATTAATTCATTATTTCAAACATACCAGAATAAAATAGGGGAAGCCAACAATAGAGCAAAGAACAATTTGAGATCCACATAAATATGCTTGAATTTGACAAGCAGCCACACCTTAATTTGGTTTCCCCAAATAATTCCAAGTTATTAATGCAAACAGAGTAGGAGGCAGAAGTTGTGCAAAGAAAGGCTGAACAGAAAGCTGTGCACCTTGTAAGAGTCAAGACTTTAAAAATGTAAACACATGCAAATGAGTTTTAACTTTAATCTACTGAATATTGCAAGCCAGAATCCAACATAATAAAGTGAGTGTTTTAGAAGATATTATGCCTTACAGTCAGAAATAGGAATCAAAATGCTAATATTTAATCTTGGAGATGTTAATAAACCTAGGACAGACCAATGACAATGAAAAGTAGAAAAAATAAAAAAATTAAAAAAGTTTGATGTATGGATGCATCCAACAGTCAGGAACCATTTTTGAGAAGCTGAGAATGATAACACAGATGGGAAAATTTCCAACACTTGGAATTTGCATTTTGTTTATCACACTGCATGACTTAGTGCACAGAAATGGTCTGAGAATAATTTTATGATAAAAGATGTCCAGAGCATTGACTTTGTGTCAAGCAGTGTTTCAGAAGATAATACAACACTGAAGAGAACTCTCCTTTAAAAGGGTGAATAAACCAACTGTGGTACATCCAAACAGTAAACTTTTATTCAACAGGAAAAGAAATAAAGGAATATATGAGCTCTTAGGCCATTAAAAGATACAGAGAAACTTAAAATGCATATATGTTTAAGGGAAAGCCTGCTGTTGTGCAACTTTGGTCTACACATTGAGACTTTCCTTCCTGGAGAGAAACAGGAACCTTATGAGACTCATGAGACAAAACTTACAGGACACAGGAAGTTCACAAGACCTACAAGATTCACAAGGATTCTCCCAGGATTATATAAATAGTAACATATACTGGCAAGAAGAGACTCTTCCACCAACAGAGCTGCTTCCAAGTTGTACAGGGAACCCCTAGGGTTGCAGCCATCATTGGGGGGACACAATACTTCAGCAGACTCTTTAGTGATGCAGCTGCCATTGTGTAACCCATGCTCCTGTAACCACAATGAATTCACTGGATAAATAGGCTAGTGCCGCAGGCCAGCCAGTCTGGACCTCCCCCAACCTTCGGGAGAAATGGGGTCCTAGTCAGGTTGACAAGGCATAGGTGAAGAATGACAAACAGAGCTGACACAAAAAAGTGCTGAGTCTGAATGTATTTCTTAAAAATGGCATCAAACTTTTACAGTCATTGCAAAAGAGAAATGAGAAATCTGGCAGCTTAGCAGTTGAGGTACATCTGAGGCTACCTGAAACATACTGGGTCTAAAGCAGCCACCTCTTCTGGACAGGTGCTGCACACCCCCCACATCCCCTGGGCCTAAGCGCTCTGGGCCTGGAGGGGCTGCGGACTGCATGAATCTAAGTCCTAGTCCATCTAAGCTCTAGTTCTAGTCAGAGTGCCCCTGCACAAAGTGAAAATCAGGCTTATAGGGTATATAGAAAATAGGGCAAATGACAAAAGTCACATAGGCAGGTGACAGTCACATCAAGGTCAGTAGGATCAGGTATCCAGGTGTGAAGTGAGTGGAAGAGCAGTGGTGCCTTCTCTGCTGGGGCTTTTTTGGTATTCCCATGCTAATTCTTTGGGTCTGCAGGAGGCAAGCACCAGGAAGTTCTGATCTAACAGTTCCTGCTAATGCCCTTAAGTGAGGGAAGCCCTTCGATTATTCTCTAGTATGTAAAACAGTTCTGTCTTCTGTGGGACTGCTCTCAGAATTCTATGTGCCTGACCTTTGTTGCTGACTCTGAGGACAACCTGTCTGATAAGGCAGATTCCTTGAGAGAAATTCCAAGCTAAGGACAGTTTGGAATTAAATTAGGATATGTTGGAACGTTGTGCTGGCCAGGAGACAATGCCTAATCTTAAGTCTAGCCATTTACGAATCATTTCTTGGGGTACCTTTTATGCCTAAATAAGAGAGCATGTTGACGACTGGAAAGACTAATCTCGAACATGTCTGAGTTAGGAGATGCCAAGACTAACTGAATACCCAGGAGGTACAAACTCCCTTTGAAGTCATAATGCCTCTTGTCCTTAATCAGGCTTTTACCCTCGATATTGTGGATTTTACTGGAGTAGACGAGTGGGCATGGCAGGCTAATCTTGAGTGGAATCATCTGTTGCCTATTAGTGCCCTATTTGGGGTGAATAGATATTTCTTCATGTCTCTGTAGGCAACATCACATGACAAAAGCCGATATTAAAGGCTGCATTATTCTAATTATACTTCATTCTGTGAAAGAAAAACCTGTGAAGACAATAACCAGATAAATGGTGAGAAGTATCTGAGAATTCTTTATACATTTTACTCAATTTGTGAGCCTAAAGCTGTTTTAAAAAGCCAATCCTATTTAAAATATAATCACCACTTATAAGAATTAAAATTGATCAATGATTGGAAAAAGAGTAATAAGTTGTAACACAGTTTTAGATAATGGTACAAATCCTCTGTGATACTACAATGCTGGATATATGTCATTTCACACTTGTCTACAGCCACAGTTAGGCAACAGCAAGAATGAGTCCTGCAGATTCTGGACTTTGGATGATTATAATATGTGAGCTCACCAATTGTAAATAACATCATTCTCATGTCAAGTACTGATAGTCTGGGAGACAGAGTAAGCAGAAAACAGTATCTGCAGCAGAATTTTGTACTGTGTAAAGACCTAAAACTTCCCTAAATTTTTTTCCAGGGGAGAAGAGTGACAAATATTCATATATTCAAGAAGGATAGGTTCATGTTTTAGAAGAGAAAGACAAACTATACACAAAATCAAACCATCTGACTGCCAGGGTACTAGCAGGAGACTAAAGAAGAAGAGGTTAATACTATACACAAGTGAGTGTCATTGACTATCAACAGAGTTACTATTACACAAGTGAAAAGAATGTATGTGTGCTAAAAATTCTTGTTTGACTTGAGATGAGGATCAACCCTTTGTGAGGTTTGTGACAAATAGTAGTAGTAATAGTAAATAGTAGTAGTAATAGTAATAGTAGTAGTAGTAGTAGTAGTAGTAGCAGTAGTAGTAATAGTACTAGTAAATAACAACAACAATAATAATGATAAATAGGTATGGTGCATATGTTATATAATACTGATATAGTATAAAATGGTATGTGTATTGTCTATAGTATATAATAAATTTTAAACACATATAAATATTATACATATTGTGTGAAATAAAAAATAGAAAAGGAGTTAGGAAAGAACATGGAGAAGAGGTGCTACTCTGATCATGGAAAGCCTCACTGATTCAGTGATATTTAAGCAAAGACTTGAAAGAGGGGTTGGGGTAGTATTGATATCTAGAAAAATGTATTCCAAAAGAAGCGATGGAGAATATGCAAAAAGTCCCTATACTTTTTGCTCAATTTAACTGAGGAAAAACAAATATTAGGCCTTTGGAGAAAAGTCATGCTTGATGTATTCATGAAATGGAATGAAAACTGGTGTTGCTAATATGCAGACCCAGAGAACACTGGTCACACAGGTAGACAAAAGTAGACCATTCTGGTGATTGAACAGTCAATCAACATGATCAAATTTCAGTTTTAACTGATTTACCCTCTTTGGCTGCTGTGATAGTTCAAAAGAAAATTGCACCCATAGGCTTATAAGAAGTATCACTTCTAGGAGGTGTGGCCTTGTTGGAGTAAGTGCGGTGGTGGTAGAGGAAGTGTGCCACTAGTGATAGCCTTTGAGTATCTCAGGTGCTCAAGTCAGGCCCAGTGTGGCATTCTTTTCCTGCTATCTGCAGATCCAGGTGTAGAACTTTCAGGTACCTCTTCAATACCATCTCTGCCTAAGTCATGCTTCTGGCCATTCTGACAAGGACTAAACCTCTGAAATGTAAGCCAGCTCCAATTAAATGCTTTCCTTCATAAGAGTTGCTATGGCCATGGTGTCTGTTCCCAACAATGGAAACTCTAACTGACACAGATGCTATTGAGAAAAAAAAAGGGAGTGAGTGTCAGGAAAAGAGAAGGTATAAAACCAGATTTGAACCAGGAAGAATGAATCAAACTTAATGGCAAAGCTGTATAGCAATTTCCTACAAATTGAAACATTCTTTCTGTGGAAGAAACTCATTAAGACTCATAAATGTCTAAAGGGAAGCTGGTGAAGATTCAGTAAGTAAACAACTTATAAGTCTCAAGAAGACCCTGAAATTTACCAGATGTCCCAGATCCATTCCTCCACAATGTTATAATCTCCTGTTGAGTAGAAGAGACTCCGATATGTCAAGTTGCCTGCAAGTCAGAAAGAGAATTTAAGAGCTCCAACTTCATGTGTCATAATCCATACTGGGGTGGGCTCTGGTGAAGCATCTACCTACAAATAAGTTCCACACTCATACTTTTATAAGAAAAAATTTTAAAACTTCCAATAAATTTAGTGGTTCAATAAGTTGACGTTTGGTGGACTCTTTCTTTACTTTGATCTGTCATTGCTTCTATATGTAGGATGAATAGACACATATTCACACCTTCCCCCAGGAACAATGTCATATAATAGACAATTTTCCAGGCAAAATAATATAGTAAGAATGTTGAGAAGAAATTAAGCTGTACATGTATATACAGAATGTTCTGTTGCCTTGGAGATGAGATTCCAAAGAGAGACATCAAAGACAATTCCAAATTTTTGGGTCTAGCATCTAGAAGTCTTGAGTAAACAAGCATTCACAGATCAGGAGATGAATTTAGAAAAAAGATGCTCCACCATATTCATAGCAGCCTTATTTATAATAGCCAGAAACTGGAAACAACCCAGATGTCCCTCAACAGAGGAATGGATACAGAAACAGTGGCACATCTACACAATGGACTCAGCTATTAAAAACAATGAATTTATGAAATTCTTAGGGAAATGGGTGGATCTGGAGAGTATCATCCTGAGTGAGGTAACCCGAACACAAAAGAACACACATGGTATGCATTCTCTGATAAGTGGTTATTAGCCCAGAAGTTTGGAATACAGGAAGAACAACCCACAAACCACAAGAAACTTAAGAAAAAGGAAGACCAAAAGGTGGACATTCATTCCTTCTTAAAAGAGGGAACCAAATACCCACAGAAGGAATTGCAGAGATTAACTTAGGAGCAGAGACTGAAGGAAGGACAAGCCAGCCTAAATATAGCTATCTCCTGAGAGGCTCTGACAATACCTGACTAATACAAATGTAGAGGCTCACAGCCATTCATTTAACTGAGTACATGGTCCCCAATGAAGGAGTTAGAGAAAGGATTTATGGAGCTGAAGGGTTTGCAGCCCCTTAGGACGAACAACAATTACTAACTAGTACCCTCAGAGCTCCCAGGGACCCAACTACCAACCAAGGGCTATACATGATGGGACTGATTGTTTTGGCAGCATGTGTATAGTAGAGGTTTGCAAATTTGATCATCAATAGGAGGAATGGACCTCAGCCTTGTCAAGGTTTTGTGCCCCAGTGTAGGGGAATGCCAGGGCCAATAAGTGGGAGAGGGTGGGGTGGCAGGCATGGGGAGGGGGAGGCAAAAGGGGTTTGTTCTTGTTGTTTTTGTTTGTTTGTTTGTTTGTTTGTTTTTTGGAGGGGAAACTGGGAAAGGAGAAATTTACATGTAAATAAAGAAAATATCTAATAAAAAAATTTTTAAAAAAAGAAAAGAAAAAAGAAAAAAGAAGTTAGAGAGTGGGAACAAGATTACAGATCTGGTTTTGGACATATTTATGGTCTTGCTAGGTATCCAGATAAAGACATCAAAGGGACTCTTTGAGAAAGAATTCTGGAGGTTGGGGTTGATGTCCCAATGTAGGAATCATTGGCAACACAAAAATAATGAGGCTATAACTAGATGATCATACACAATGAGTAGTGATGAGATACATATATATGAAAACTGATACTCGTGGAGCAATGGTGGATTAGAAAGACAGAGCAGAACCAGGAAGAAGTAGAGAGAGACATGGAGAGAGACTGAATAACTGAAGAAAGGGTGGCAAGGAGAAATGATCAACTAATGAGCGAAGTGAAAATTGTATAAAATTTCAATCCTCCCTTTGTCTCTCTGTAATCCATTTTGGTCAGGTTTCTCTCTGTTACCTTTCACAACAATGGCTCTTCCCATGCCTCTTTATGTCTTGTTATTAAATTGGACAAGAAATTCTAGTTCTTTATATTTAAATTTTGTTTTGAGACAGAGTCTTGTTTTTAGCCTAAGCTGGCCTTAAACCATTATCTTTCTTTCTCAGTGCCCCCTATGCTGGGGTTACAGGGACACTCTTCCACACCAGGAGATACAAATGCATGATTGTAGCTGAAATTTGATATGAGATTGAAAGTTTATGTTTAAATTTAAGAAAATTATGATTTGTTTTCATATTAGGATTGATATAATAAAATAGAAAATGGAACCTAACACCAGGTAGAGACATGTCATGTTTTATCCCCTAAGAATTAACCTAGTTGAGCAGCTCAAGAACTCAGTTAATCAACCATCTCTCAAGGAGAAGGGACTACCCCTATAAAGGCCCTTTTCCTTCCCAGAATTCTCACCCCCTGACCCAGCTCAATCCTTACAAATCAATGTGAGGTTCAACTGGGTTATCTATCCTTTCTGAGCCCTCAAAAGAGATGTAGTATTCCCTTTTTTCTTCTCTTCTGGCTTTTTCCTTCAGGTGCTGACCAGAGAGTAAGTATGCTTTTAAATTCCTTGGACTTTGGGCTTCCACATTCCTTCTCTGAAGTTTCCCTTCTTTCCACATGACTGCCTGCCACAATGTGGCTAACATCCAGGCTGGCTTATCTGAATAGCATGGCTTGGGCTTTTTGTTTGTTTGTTTGTTTGTTTGCTTGTCCATTTATCATGAATTGTCCTTCCTTTCTCCCTTCTTTCTTTCCTTCCTTCTTTCTTTCTTTTCTTCTTTCTTTCTCTCTTTATCTCCTCTTCTGTATAGCTAAGTGTTACAGCTTACCTACCCAAAGGTTTTCTTTCTTTTAATATATTACCCTTGAGATTCCATTTGAGTCTATTCTTAACTTCTTTTATTGATGAGACTAAAAACTCCAAAATGAGACCTTCTTTCCTCCAGTAGCATATAGTGGCTCCACTGGAATTCCCCTAGATTTCTGATTACACTGCTTTTCTGCTTTTTGGTTATTTTAATCAGCAAAGAAAATGAACCCATTCCTGTACACCTTAGCTAGCATCAGAATGATCTGAAGACAATTTCTGTCTCGAAATAGAGAAGAAACAATTGTAATGATGATGCCTTTAAATAAAACTATGGTTTGAGATTTAGACAGTAAAGCAGAGACATAATGACTACTATGGAAATAGAGAATTTATTGCAAATATTACATGGGAGATGTTCAGAAATGAAGGTCTAAATATGATTTTACAGGACCACAATAAAATCGAGACTTGCCATCAACCTGCCTAAATGGCCAAGGTGGATAATTTTTAGTTTGCAGAGAAATTCAGGAAGCCAAGAGTGTCTACCCAGTCATAATGAGGTCATATGGGGACCACATGGGGAATTTGTGGCAAGATTTAAATGGTTTTGTTCCTATTGTGTGGTTACCACCTATGTAGGCTCATAGTCAAACACCCATTGGTAGATCAGGAGCCTCCATTGGTAACCCTGGCCAGCAGTTTGAAAGGCAAGCTAGACTCAGAGTGGGACCTGCCAGACATCCTAAACATTGCAACCTTCCAATAGTAAGTTGGCCACTGAGTCACTCTACCTCCTAAATGTCGTGCAAGCTCTTCTTTCTGTTATTACTTAGCCATAGTAGAGTTTACAGAAGATGTAGTTCCTAGTTGTCAGAGACACAATTCTATATTTCCTTCCCTTTCCATTTACCACCCACAGGTATCTTTTAACTAACCTCAACTTTCAAATAAAGATATTTGTAAAATGATGCTTATAATTAATATGATGAACCAATCACACAAATAGAAACTATTCACTCTCTCCCAAAAAACACAGAAATGCTCAACCCGTCTTTGGTGATGCTCATTCTCTTGTACTCAGTCATTCTGGCTTTGCTACCTCTGACAAATAATAATGAGATAGAGCTGGGCAGTGATGGCGCACCCCTTTAATCCCAGCACTTGGGAGGCAGAGGCAGGCAGTTTCTGAGTTCAAGGCCAGCCTGGTCTACAGAGTGAGTTCCAGGACAGTCAGGGCTACACAGAGAAACCCTGTCTTGAAAAACCAAAATAATAATAATAATAATAATAATAATAATAATAATAATAATAATAATGAAAATTAACCATTGTCTATTTTATATTATCAACAGAGTGGAATAAGGAAAAGGAAACTTAAAAATTAGCTGGTACATACCCAAATACATTGACATAAAAGAAAATCATTACTACTAATTCTCTACAGATTATCCCATGGTCAGTTATTTAAAACATCTTTCTTCTGCTTCCTATTTTACACATATACAACACTCCAGCTAATCACTGTTATTTGCCTAAGGAAAAAAAATGCAGATGTAACTTGCTGGCTGTCCTGATGATTGAGAGTACTTTATGTTACTTTTGTCACAGAACATGTAGGTAATAAGCCCCCAGAGGGCATCTCAAGGATTCTCTGGCTCAATTGTGTAATTTTTACTCTCTTCATGGGATTAGTCACTGCAGAAAAGTAGCCACAACCTTGTGAATGCAGACTCGATGGCATGAGAAAGACTTATTTGCCAGGTGGCTGGCAATAAATAAATTCTAAGAGCAATGAGAGCAGTATCATATGCACATCTTCAAAGCAGACCTAATCCCATCGGGGAAGGATCATCCTAGCCCTCCAGCCTTGCCACCCAGACGGTGCTTTGGCTGTAGCTTCTTCCCTTCTCCAAGTAACTCACTTGAGACTTCAGGGTCTTCTCAAGCCTTTTCTCAGGTATATCACCTACACGTGATATGAGACTACTGCCAAATACACCCAGTAGTTTCACTAAGCCGGAGAACAAAGATATAATAATGGTTATGTAAAAGATCTATAGTCTAGTCTCAGTAACAGCCAGAAGTTGTTTCTTAGAAGATCACTAGTTATCTTCAGAAAGTAGCATCACTTATTTCAAAATTCTAAATGTCAGTGACACTTTTCACCCATAGCAGCCCCATAGAGATCACTGTACCATCAACTACCAGCAGACGGACAGATTTCTTAAGTTGAACAGTGTAGTAGTGAATCTTTTGTCATAGCAAGCAATTCTAACTATTGAGTGTCTTTTGTTCTGAGATGCTCCAAACCTGATAGCTTTTGAAATGATTTGACCAATAAGCCTGGGTATCATGTCTAAATGAATAATTTACTTCTCAAGTCCAATACCACCATTATTGTAGTAGGTGCTTCACAGTTTGTCCTTTGTTTGGAAGGGTTACAGCATAACACTAGGAGGCTTATAGAAAATATTACACAGTAGAAGATTTCTACATTTGGAGCAATGTTATTTCCTATCTTTTGTCTTGAGTATGTTTTACCAGGTTGCTACACTAGTCAAATTAGTATAATGTCATCAATTAGCGGAGCAGCATGGAATCAAGGGGTAATCAAGGCCTCCATGGACAGGATTATAACAGAGTTGAAGAGAAAGTTTAACTCTGAGAAAAACACTGAAGAGTTATGCTTTGGTTTTTTTTTTTTTTTTCATTGAAAGCAGACTTCCTCTGATGATGTTTATCAACATGAACAGAGGGAAACCCTTCCCATCAATCTTTGTGTCCTTTGGGATTTAACTAGGGAGAGAGAACCAGTGGAAGAGACAAAGTAAGGAATTGGCTTATAGGATTGTAGTGACTGGCTAGGTAAGTGAGAAATCATGGGACAGACTGTAGGAAAGGGCCCGCTTACAATGGTCATGCACAGCTTTATGCTGATTCTACAGGGAAAAATTTGTCTTCACCCCCTGGTGAAGCTTCTTTTCTGCTCTTTAGCTATTTCCGTGGCTGATTTGGATATATCCACATTATCTAAAACAATCACCTTTGCTTAAAATGCTTGTGATTTGGTATTTTCTGTTTGGTTGGTTTTGTTATCGGAGGCAGGTGGTTTGGTTTTTTTTTTTTTTTATAAGATCATACTGTATTGTCTAATGTGTTCTTCAATTCATATTCCCCCCTGCCTTGGCCCCCTAAGCTCCTGAAATGTGTATCACATTTCCTGTCTCTGGCTATGGATTTTAACATACTCTTCAAAAATATCTTCACAGAAAAAAACCCACATATTGATATTTCAGTAAATAACTAGATACTACAGCCTAGCCAAACTGCATCGTAGTTGCCAGGAGCTATTAACTTTCACTGGTAAAGGAACAACACCTGGAAGTTTCAATTCAACTCATCACTTAATTACGTTTAGATCTATCACTTGCCTGCAAGTACCACACAGATGAGATGAATCAGGAGTGACAAGAATCATAGCTCCCATTCAACCTCCCTTCAGCCCCTCCAGGAGTCCAGTGTAGCTTTCAGAGCATGATTTTTAGAGATGTAGCCATTCAACTGGATTCTAGGCAGCGTTTCCTGCCCTAATGATGCTCTCAATGGGCCTGGGAAACAACAGGAGGAATTTTCTATTGCTTAAATATGACTCCAGCAACTGTAAATTCCAGATGAAGAAAATAGGCATTAGGCAGGCTTGGGTCACTCTGGGACAGATTCAAGACAAAATTCCATTACTCATTTCTTTGATCCTGATCCTGAGGTAGTATAAATCATGAATAATTAGTGTCTGTTCCAAGCCAAAATGTTAGTCAACTTGAAAGCTTTCCTTCCCCATTGTAGTCACCCAGGTGGTTAACTGAGTGTGTCTTTAAGGGAAGAAAGGCTTGTAGTATCCTTTGTGGGTGGGTAGCAGAACTCTTCCTCCAAAGATTCCAGGCTCCCTTCTATTTAAGAGTCTCTATTCCTGTGAATTAACTCAATCTGGGACATCACTTCAGCTTCAGACAGGAAGCCAAACAGAACGAGGAGGAGCAATCTTCCTGCTTCCCACTAGGTTCCCCCTCATGAAGTTGCCACCACCTCTCAGGTGCTGACTAGATTTCCAACACAAACTCCTGAAGGATGAACTCAAACCCTATTATAACTGTATCAGGCCACAACTCAGCTTTGTGATAAGTACAAGAAGACTATTGCTAAAAGCCCCAGGAGCCCTTGCTTCATTCATATCACGTACTGCCCACTTATCTCCATTCAAAAGACACCATAACCAATCAGCCAACATCAAAAATCTCAGTACATCAAACTATTCAGATCACTATTTTATCACTACACTTTATAATACTCAACATAGCCACTTTGTCTTATTTGCCCACTTGACCACAGACTCTGCCCATTACCCTCATTAAATTCCCATTATCCCCATTGAGTTCTGCTCAGGGTCCCTGAATTCCTGCTACTTCCCACTGAATTCAGAGAGTTTATTTCTACTCTAGCCCTTACTTTCTCTTCTCCAACCTGCAGAAAATAAAACACCACAAAGCCTTTCAGGGGGAATTGTAAATGTCTTGCCACTAACAACACATTCTCAATGCCCTGTTGTCTTAGGCAATTCTGGCTAATGTAAAAGAAAATTTACCTAGTCTATGGTAATTTTCTTACATATATTATTTTGTGTGTGTGTGTGCATTCAGACCTCAGCACAAGCATGGGAGTAGAGGATAACTTGTAGGAGTATATATGTACTCTTTTCCCTTGTGAATTCCAGAGACAAATTCAGGTCATGGGGCTTAGCAATGAGTGCTTTAGCCCACAGAGGCCTTGATCTGAAAGCTTTATTTCTGCATGTCACAAGATAAACTCTCCCTTTTATAGCTTGCCACTTTTCCACGTATCATTCTGTACTCATGTGTAGCTATCTCTCTTCCTAGCTGTGAGGATACCTACTCGATCTTCAGCACCTAGGTAACACATGTCACTTCTATTATGTCTTACTAGGGTTTTCTCAGTGGACAAAAATCTGCTACCTTCTTAAGAACCTACATTTTCCATTGAAGTGATGTCACTTGGGTATCGGGTATCTGCAGTGTTATACCAGAACCCTAGGAATTGGGTACTTATAAACAACAGGGTTTCCTTTTTTTCCCAGAGTCTGGAAGCTGGAGAGTTGAAAATGTAGGAGCCTGTGGATCCAGTACAGGGGCGATCCTCTTTCTGATCTGCAAACAACTATTTTCTCACTGCAAATTTAGCCATTTATACCACCACCTCTAAGGCTCAGGGAGAACCATAGAAGAGTGAACTGAGAGACGTTAAGAACTGAAAGGTAGAGAGAAGGGCTGTAGAATGCTATCTTCTGGCCTTGCCATAGCCTTGCAATAATGAACTCACAGCCACTAAAGTTTTGTGGACTAGCTCTCAGCCTGTTAAGAGTCAATTGTGGGCATTACCTCTTAATAAGGAACTGCTTGTCCCAACAGAAGCTAGGGGAAGTACAGGGGGTCCACCAGTTCCAGTGGACATTTCTAAACATGTGATGACAAAGACAGACCAGGTTAAAATCAGTGGATCAGAAGGAGAGAGAGAGAGAGAGAGAGAGAGAGAGAGAGAGAGAGAGAGAGAGAGAGAATTCCAGAAAGACCTGAATGTACAAAAGAGACTTGCAGGCAAGAGGAGGAGTTAACAGTGTTGGAAGGGAGATAAGAGAGATTAAAGCATGAAAGTAAACAAAAGGCACTATATACACGCATAAAAATGTCAAAGAACAAACCTAACCAATAAGCAAAATGCAAAGAATTTATTGTCTTCATATACAAACAGATATATAATACATAACTCCACATATAATATATGGTTAAATTTCAAATAAAGGGTTTAATTACATAAAAGAGGACTAATCTCCTTTAAGGGGTGGTAATAGAGGAAATAGCTAAGAAACAATGCCCTGTGCTAATGTCGTATCTGCTGGGATTTGAACTCACAACCTTCAGAAGAGCAGTCAGTGCTCTTACACACTGAGCCATCTCACCAGCCCCAGGCTAATGTCGTATCTGTACATAAGTTTTAGTTCTTCTTATTGTATCTTATATTGGTTTACTCTCTTGTCTCGTTTCTCTACTAAACTATAGGCCTTAAAGATCAAATCAAAGCCTTATTTGTAGGCAAGCCTGCAATACAGTAGATGCTTAAATACATGTTGCATGATCTAATGAACAAGTCACAGGAATGATGGTTTGCAAACCCAGGATGAGAGTTCATCTGTCTGGAAAGACAGTTCCTGTTGAACACTTATTTCCAATTCAAATAGTAGAATTGCAGGGCCTGGAAGCATCACATTTTCACCCCAGGCCCAAATCCCTCCTCTTTGTCCCAGGAAGCTTTGGAAGAGAAGGAGTTGGGGAAACCAAATGCTCACAAAACTCCCATCCCTGAGTTAATTGTGCCTATGGGATGTCCCGAAGGAACGCAGATGACTGACTGCTTTCCTCTCTCCTCTCTAATCTTGATAGTTTCTAATTTGGGTCATTTTAGACCGGGACCACCAGGACCATAGTTATTCAAGTCATCATTAAACTGCAAAGAGCCACAAACAAAATTACGTTCCAAGTGAGAAATGGCTAAAGTCCAAAGACTACAGTCTCCCTGATAGAATGCGTCTAGGAGGGGGAAAAAAAGCAGGAACATTCTTATCAAATTGGATTTTCTATGTCCCAAAGGCAGTGTTATTTTTGACAGGGTTCAATACAAAATACTTCCACAGATGAAAACGTCTGATTCCTAGCTTTGCCTTTACCTACAGTCTGTGGTACGGAAACATCAAAAGGCCACTGGGTGCTCATTAAAGGCTGCCCTTGAAAATAAGGTACTGCTCTCCACTAGTCCACTGTAAATAGAAAGACCAAGTAAAGTCTTCAAGAGTTTTAGAACCAAGCAGTTATCCAGGCAGCTGCTGCTGGCTGCCAACAGCAACTGTCTCTCAAATGGGAATGTGCACTTGGCCGCAGATAAAGAGATTCTGTGTACCTGATGCAGCCGATGAGTACAAATCAGCTCTGGTTGAGGCGGCTTTTCTTGCTCAGGGAAGCCAGGCTAGGGATTCATAGTGGAAAGCAATTAACCTTTTAATACAGACATGGAGAGTGGAGCTAGAAGTGACCTCAGGATGAGCTGAGTCTATTGCCTGTCAAATGACAGACGCCCCTGAATCATCACCGGCATCTCTGTACAGGGAGAAAAAAAGGATCTCTCAGGAGTCACTGCAGGGCTATGTTCTTATCAGGCCATCACAGCCTCCATGCCTACATCCTGTGTTCCATAGCAGCTGGAAACATCCAGGCCACCACAAGTTAAGTGGGAACTGAAGGAAGAGTGATCCATACATCCTAAGCAGGTCTGTGTTAGGCTACAGACCCTCTGGGTTGGAAATCCAAGTTACAATATTGAAGAAGTTACTCGAATAAGACACGGATGACCAAATTTGCTCCTTTGCTCAATCAATTTCTATCTGTCCATGATTATCTTTGGTTTAATATAACTAGATATAGGCAATGCTGGGAGCACCTACAGCAGTACCCTGGGACTTGTCCTGTAGCTGTGCCCGGGAGACCCTGCCTGGGAACCACCAGGACCTTCTGTAAGATACCTCCTATGTAGCCTGATCTGTACCCAGCAGGTACACACATGTACAGATATATGCATGTGAGACAGACTAAAAAAGGATTCAAATTTAGCATGCTACTATGTTTGTAGCCTATATCACACTGCAGCCAAGTTCCTGCATGTATGCACCTCTTTGAAACACTTATGATACCTATCACTAAATAAAGTGACTTCATTATGTTTTCTCTTACACATATCCTAGTCTCCTCCTTCATCCACATTCAATAAGAGTCAAAGGCATGATATTACTTACCTCGAATCTCAAATACCTTTCCCAGGGAAAAATGAGCAGAACTGTGAGCATCTCTGGTCTGGCTCTGTTAAGTGGTAACCTGCGGCCCAAAACCATTCAATACATCCCACAGGAGCATGTAGTTATTCTTCCTTCCCACGGGTTCCAAAGGCCTCTCCATGAATAAAACCAAAATAAAAAGAGTCCATTCTTTTTGTCCCCTCATTTTTTATGATGCTATTTTACTGCCTGGCGTGTTTGCTCAGTACCTTGCGGTCCGTGTCGTTGTTGTTGCAATTTACCTAAGGTCTAAGTTTGAACTTAAGATGCTACTAACAATGTATTTCTTGCTACAATCATATTTGATATTCATCTAACAAGTGTGAGGCCTATAATACAGAGGATTATAGACATTATCAAATCCCTTTGAAGATTACATTTCCGTTATTCACAATGTCTTTTACTAGGAAAGTGCTTTGCCTCACACAGTCCAAAGATTACATAGAGGTAGTTATGACCAAAGGGTTGAACATTGCCTAAACTGAAAATATCAATTTGCAGTTGATTTCCAGTAGTTGTTTCATGTTTCTCTATTTGATGCCTGAACATAAAATATATTCCTCTGTACTATGAATGAGACAATGTGGATCAGATGATGATAAGGGAGGGAAACATCAAATAAGCTATTACTGAGTAGCAGAAAGACAAAAAGATGCCTAAGAATGAGTATCAAAACTAAACAGTCTGTCTTCAAAAGTGTGTTGAGCCAAGGTACAAGTTCATTACAAGATTATATGGCCAATATCTCATTCCAAAATTAATGTTTGATTTTCTTTTGGAACTTGAAAGTCAATTCATTGAACAGAGAAGAATGACCTAGTAGCCTCTGATGCACCTGCGAGTTTCTAGACAGAAGCGATAATGCAAACAGAAGTAGACTCCAAAAGAACAAAAGTGATCTTTTCAAGCTAATCAATCCCACATGCTCTGATTCCTCTGCCTGCAAACAGTCCACATGCCTTGCCATGAGAATGCTCCTGGTAGCTGGCATGATGAGAAAAAAGATGCAAATCACATAAAAGTCTGGTTAGTGAAACAATCAAATTATACAGTAGGTAAAAGTGGCCCCAGGTTTAGAATCTGACCTCAGCTTGTATTTAAAGCAATCTCACAGCTCTTCCCTAGTCATCAGTCCTGGACCTCAGGCTCACCCTGTTTATTTTCTTACTGTTTGCTTTGCTACATGTGGGCGAGACTTAAGCACAAGAATAAGTGGGCATGGACTTGAGCATGACTCACAGCAGTCCACGCAGAAATGGGCATATTAACACATATTAAACATGCTTAATGAATACTTAGATTTCATTGGCAATATCTATAAATATTTAGATATAAGTTCTACCCAAAAGGATGTGCATGATTATAATAGAAAGCTCTAAAGAGCAGCAATAGCATTCATATTCTTTCAGTACTGTGGGGATTCCACTGTCTAGTTTCTTGATGACTCCAATGTCCGCAGCAGTAACTGCAGAAAGCAAGGGATCTACAGATACTGATTAAGAGCAAAAATGCAATGCAGAAGAAACATTGAATTTTCAGACAGAATACCTGAATTCAAGTTTGGATTTATTTCAAATCTTCTTTTCCATAAAATTGGGATGATATTCCCTGCTTGGCTCTGCTCTTCCTTTACAGACCCTCCTGACAATAGTAGTAACTGTTTCAATAGGAGTAACATTATCATTAAAATTGGTATCAGCTGCAGAAATGTTGACAATAACATGTGGAAATCACACTGATTATAAGTAGTACAGGAGGATGAATTCATCAACCTGTTCCATTTTCCTAGAAGCCATATAATTGGCTAAACACATGGAACGAAGACAGAGTCCAAACTCCAGAGAGCAGCAAATAGGAAATCAGTCAATAGAATAAATGTTTATGCATTTAGATTTACATTGTGGTTTCCATTTCTTGTCAGACTGAAATGGTCTCCCATGAGAATAATCATCTGCCCTTCTGCTTGTCCCTTTCTCTTGCCATCTACAGCAAACACAGTTCATATCCTGGATAACTTTTTACTTCCTTTCTCGTTAACTTAGGTTCTTCTAAGTCAACAGAGAATTCATTGATTCACCGACTATACACTAAGCACTACGTGAAACCTTGGATTTCCAAGATAAAAGAGTCCCTCCTCTCAAAGAATTTCCTCACTTTTCCAGGAAAATAATTTTTTAAAAGTCTCCAAAGGGACCACTTTGAAGACTTTGAAGACTGCTGTAAGCCTACTTTGTGACTAAAGTCTCAGTTTGAGATGGAAGTTCTCATATCTAAAACTTTTTCTGGAGTTATCTGCAAAAACATCAAGAGAGCAAACATATAAGACAAGCTGCTTACGACAGCCGACTGCTATCTGTGGATATTAATTATATTAACATTTTAGCATTGCTTTATCTCTGGAGTATTTTATTATAAAAAGTGAAGGGGGAAAAAGCCAAACAAAACCTTCAATGGAGTTAGATCACCATACCTCTAAATGGTCCAGCAGGAGAGACTAATAAAGTTACAAAGTATTTTAAATCTAAGTTTTCTCATTGCTAAAGTTAAGAAAAAGCATTTTTACATAGTAAATTGGGTTGCTATGCCCATTAAGTTTGACTTACTTTTTTTTATTTCAAATTTTATTTCACTTTGTATTTTCTTCAGAATTTCTAACTCATTATTGAATTCTTCTATATTCATATCCTGAATTGCTTTTATTTTATTCAACACTTCGTGTTTTCTTAGACTCCCTTTTTGCATTTATTCATGTTCTTTTTGAGTTCCTTGAAGATGTTAATAAAAGTTATTTTTAGGTCATTGTCTTATTGTTGTTTAAGTTGCTTTACTGTGCTGCCTAGTTTCATGTCAACTTGACATAAGTTGAAGTTGTCTGAAAAGAGAGAACCTTTATTGAGAAAATGCCTCCAAAAGTTCAGGCTACATGCAGGCATGTAGGGCATTTTCTTGGGTTCTATAAGAAGGCAGGCTGAGCAAAGCATGAGGACCAAGCCAGTAAATAGCACCATATGGCCCCTGCACCAGCTCCTCTCTCCAGAGTACAGCACGGTCTGAGTCCCTGCTTGAGTCGATGAGGAAATACAATAATGGAAGTATGAGCCAAATAAACCCTTCTCACCCCAAGTTGGTTTTGGTGGTGTTCCTTCACCAGTAATAGTAGCCTTAATAAGACATTTACCTCAGGTAACGTATGGGGTATGGGACCATAATGTCCCATGGTTATAGAAGAAGGATAGAGAGAGCTTCAAACCCAGATACTTCAAACATGAGGACAGCAAGAATTGGCTACTTTCCCCTCCTATCCATAAAGCCAGCTCTTCCAACATCAGCCCTAGTAAGAATGTATTGTCCTGACAATTATTAGGCTTCTTTCCTTGTTCAGCCTTATTAGCGCCACTCTTACCCTCTCCAAAGCCTTTACTGGATATTTTCGTTTTTTGTTGCTGTGAGCTTATCACCAACCCAGATCCTGCGCTGCACTCTCCCACCTGCTCAGCTTCCCTCCTTCCAGTCTACCCTGATGCTCTTGAGCCTAGCTATCACAGGAAGAAGTGAACAATGGATAACAATTGGGGTACTAATTTTTGAACTAAATATATTGCCGTGTGTGTGTGTGTGTGTGTGTGTGTGTGTGTGTGTGTGTATTATTTGTGTTTTTGTAGTGGGACCTCAACACCTGAAGTTAGGTGGCTAGTTGGATCTTTTGGAATGGATATCTGTCCCATGATCATTTTGATCTCTATTGTTACCCAAACTTGGCAGTTTGTGATCAGCTGAGTAGGACTTGATTTTTTTCAAATTTGGGATCACTCGGTGTTCATATGCAACTGGGACATCAGAGCTGGTCCTTACTGCAAGGTAGAGCTTCTGATCATGGGAACAAACCCTCCTTAAGGTTAGTAGGTTCTTACTGTGAAGCACACACAGAGTGGATAGTACAGGACTTGGGAGGTGGGAAGGAAGGCTACTTGAAGAAAGGTAGCATGGCTTAGCATCCAGCCCATAGATAAGTGAGACGTTTGGATTTGGTGATTGGGGCAAAACTACCTGAGGAAGGCTTATGGACATTTAACTAGGTAGCACATACAAACCCTGTGCCAGCGTCCAGATAAATAAAGATATATAGCACTTTTAAAGTGTTAGATACTATCACCTTATGTGAAAGAATGTTTAAGTAAAATGAAATAATTTTGTAAATAGGCCATTTCCATAAATGCCAAACTAGATTTCTAGAAAGATCTTTTAGAACAGACTGTGTGCAAATAATCTTTTTTTTTTCTTTTAATTTGACATTTTTACTTCATGGCTGAACTGACTGGCATTCTAAGGAATTTGCATGGGCCTGAAAGGAAATAGAAACACATATGTTGAGAAAAGTAGTCAAAAATTCTAAAAGCAAAGGAATGCCACAAGTGCTTGAGGTTCTGAGTCTGAGTTGTAGTGGGTGCCAGCATTGTAAGAAATAGGAAATAAAGCCTGAGGTTTGCAGAGTGTGAAATTCTACAGGAAAGATATAGTGCAGTGGTAGAGTGATTGCCTAGCCTGCTCAGGATTAATTCCTAGTGCTACAGGAATAAGATAAAGAACAGAAACAACAGCAAAATTTAGATCAGAGACAGTAAGTTTTGACCTTCACGGGTAAGTGATCTAAAAAGGAAGACTGCTAGACAAAGTGACAAGGGAACAAGCTTATCTCAGGAAGTTCACATTCCCAGGTATTTCCAAACAGCTCTCTCTCACACCAGGTATAGAAACTCCAAGCTAAAATTAACTGGAAACTGAACTTTAGTTAGGAGTATCTTCTAATGCATGTCCAAAGAAAACATGTCCCTCCCTATATGAAGGAAGGCACTTCGCACACCTCAGAAAAGTTTCTAGACAAAGATTTGCACAGAATAGAGTTCACTGTCAATATTAGACATACGGGGACCCTGAAGACATGAGCAAAAATCAAGAAGAAAGACAAACTAGCAAAAACAAGCTCACAGAGCAGTAAGCTCATTAAAGTTGAGTATGATTCAAAAGAATAAAAGATGTTTAAAGTTTGCCAGTAGGATGAGTCATCACAGAAATGTCCAAGCTCCTAACATAGCATGCACCTTTACTTCTAGAGATAAAATGCTAATAAAATGAAAAATTAAATTGCAGATTAAACAGCAGAAGATATAGCATATATAAATAACTTGATGAGTCATTTGAAAAAATTGTTTATAATTTAACACCAACCAGAGGTAGAAAGCACATGAAAATTTTAACATTTGAAAGGTAAGATCAAGAAAATAGAAGCAATATTAAAAGAGAAAATGACTGGTATTTTCAAGCTGATAAGATGAACTTAAGAAGCTGATTCAGAAATGACATATATGAAGCAAAAACAAGAGGGAAAAAAAACCACAATGCAGCAACTTCAGACTACCAGAGGGAATAGGACTAACCAACACTGAAGGAGAAAACACAAAAAGAAACTACAAAAAGAAGCAAAGACAATTTTAACAGTAATAATAGTATCTGCAGGAAAATAAAATCATATTACTCAAATGATAAAAAAATAAAATGTTTGGAAAAATGAGAAAACTATTTCAATAAATTTGAGAGTACTTGCTACCAAGAGAAAGCCTGAAGAAATTCCTGAAAAAGGGACACTCATTAAGAAAGAAAATTCTCAGAAGGATTGTCTCAGATTAAAAAGTTACCCACATTGAGGTTCCTTCTGGTCTGTCTGGGCTGGTGTCCAGATTAGACCTTGGGCGAAAGCTCCACAGCCAGTCCAAAACACCCAGAGGAAGCTCCACTGCCAGGCGCTCTGATACACCCAGGATCAGAGGTAAGGAGGAACCAACATCTGTCCCAACACTGGGAGTAACTAGGACGAGCAGGACCAAGCACACAGGAACTCCACCAGCCCAGTGACTCGGGTTCCTTCCGGTCTGTCTGGGCTGCTGTCCAGAGCAGACCTTGGACGAAAGCTCTACAGCTAGTCTCAAAACACCCAGAGGAAGCTCCACTCCCAGGTGACCTAACAAGCCCAGGATCACAGGATTCCAGAATTACAGGATCAGAGACACAGCTTGATTCTGAAGTGTTCTGACACAACCAAGATCACAGGAAGGACAGGCTCCAGTCAGATTTAGCAAGGGCAGGTAGCACTAGAGATATCCAGATGGTGGGGGCGGGGGCGGGAGGGTAAGAAAATAAACAACACAAACCAAGGTTACTTGGCATCATCAGAACCTAATTCTCCCACCATAGCAAGTCCTGGACACACCATTACACTGGAAAAGCAAGATTCAGATATAAAATCATTTCTCATGGTAATGATACAGGACTTTAGGAAAGACATAAATAGCATCCTCAAAGAAATACAGGAGAACACAGGTTAACAGCTAGAAGCCCTTCAAAAGGAAACACAAAAATTCCTTAAAGAATTACAGGAAAACACAATCAAGCAGGTGAATGAAATGATCAAAACCATCCAGAATCTAAAAATGGAAATAGAAACAATAAAGAAATCAGAAAGAGAGACAACCCTGGCCATACAAAACCTAGGAAAGAAATCAAGAGTCATAAATGCAAACATCACCAGCAGAATACAAGAGATAGAAGAGAATCTCAGGGGCAGAAGACACCATAGAAAACATTGACACAACAGTCAAAGAAAATGCAAAAAGCAAAAAGCTCCTAACCCAAAATATCCAGGAAATCCAGGACTCAATAAGAAGACCAAACCTAAGGATAATAGGTATAGAAGAGAGTGAAGATTCCCAATGTAATGGGCCAGCAAATATCTTCAGCAAAATTATAGAAGAAAACTTCCCTAACCTAAAGAAAGAGATGCCCATGAACATACAAGAAGCCCACAGAACTCCAAATAGACTGGACCAGAAAAGAAATTCCTCCCGACACATGATAATAAAAACACCAAATGCATTAAACAAAAAAAGAATTTTAAAAGCAGTAAGGGAAAAAGGTCAAGTAACATATGTGATCCACGCAATCTTCTCACCAGCAAGAACGCACTTGGACACCAGGATCCTTCTGCAACAAGCGTTTATTGCAATGTGAAGAGGAAGACCCCAAGCCCCAAAAAGGCACTGCTTATATATACCCTGGAGTGGTGTGTTTATTTCTGATTGGCTGTTTGCTCATTACCTCATGTGACGCCCCAGGATGGGCTGTGACTTGGCACGCCCTGGCCCTTAGCACATGCGCAGACTACTTGTTTACAGGGAGAGGATACCGGATGCCAGCGCCATGTTGTAATGGCGATTGAGCCAGCTCTGGCGTGGCTCTCTACAAACATATAAAGGCAGGCCTATCAGAATTACACTAGACTTCTCACCAGAGACTATGAAAGCTAGAAGATCCTGGGCAGATGTCATACAGACCCTACAAGAACACAAATGCCAGCCCAGGCTACTATACACAGCAAAACTCTCAATTACCAGAGATGGAGAAAACAAGATATTCCATAACAAAACAAAATTTACACAATCTTTCCACAAATCCAGCCCTACAAAGGATAATAGATGGAAAACATCAACATAAGGAGCAAAACTACACTTCAGAAGAAGCAAGAAGGTAATCTTTCAACAAATCCACACAAACCTAATTCCACCTCTTACAACAAAAACAGCAGGAAGTGACAATTACTTTTTCTTAATATATTAATATGAAAATTAATCCAACATATTGTAATCGATTGAAATCCAAAAATATGAGGAATTAGAAATTTATTGATTGTCATCCAATGGTCTCTCT
>JADRCD010077300.1:0-15507 GCA_019843815.1 Montemys delectorum | reverse complement strand
CTCTCTCTCTCTCTCTCTCTCTCTCTCTCTCTCTCTCTCTCTCTCTCCCCCTCTCTCTCTCCCTCCCTCTCCCTTTCTCTTCTTCTCCCTCTACACACACACACACACACACACACACGGAAAAACAAACAGATGAAGAAAAAAAAACCCGATGAAATGACATATATCAAAGCTTTTAAAATGGAAGCCTGAGGGACACTTCAGCTACAGAAAAAAAAAAGGAATATTTGATCTATATAGGTCTTTACAAATCTTTTAGTGAGTCGTTAACATTTGAAAGTCAAGAAATTTATGTAAAAATATTGATTTTCTGTCTATTGGTTCATTCCATAGGCAGTCTAAGTCAAGCAGGATCACCATAGCAATAATGGGGAAACCCCACAAATTTTATTAAGATATTATTTTAATTTCAACACATATGTTCATTTTGTGTAATACTGCAGAGTATAATTTTATTTGTTCTTTAGACATATAGTTATTTTGAATACTATTTGGGCAAAGAATAAAAAAAAAAGTCTTTCGAGATTTGGGACCTATAAAGTACTTAGTCTGAGCTCCACTTCCAATACTTTTAATAACTGAAAGACTGTGGCCACATTGGACTGAACTTCCCTGCCGCTTTCTGTTTTCCCATGCTCCTGTGCTCTAAGACCACTCACTCATTTGCCTAGTTTGCTTGTGTGTGGCATTTCAGTTGGGACTCCTGTAGCTTTACAAAAACCAGTAAGAATTTCTACTTACTCTTTCGACCTTTTAAATACTCAGGATCAACAAGGACTACTCCATCTGCAGAGAGAGAGAGATGACACACTGCTCAGGAAATTGTGAGTGAAATAAAAGTTGATTCCTGAAGTGATTCTTTCCTTTCTACCTTTCAATTGGCCTCATTGTTCTGCATGGTCATGCCTGGACTTTCTTTTACTTCCTGGCTCCCACTCCCTTCTCAGGCTCTTTCCCACTTTGGACGCACTAACCAATGGGCTCCACAGTGTCCACATCATCCATGAAGTCTCGTTTCCCCAGGTAGATGGAAAACTGTTGTGGAACAACTTTATATCAGTCTCACAGTTATCTTTGAAGGAATGATCCCAAAGCTCTGAGCCCAGCCCACCAAGACCCTGAAGAATGGACTCATTCATCCCCATTGCATTTCAGTTGGGACAGATGACTCAGGTTCTCCTACCTTCCCATTGGAGCTAGTCTTCTTAAACACTCTATGGGGTGAAAAGTCATAAAGAAGAAGGATGGTTGGCAGAACAGGAAAGAGGAGTGAAAAGAAGAAAAACAGGAAAAATTCCTAGGATTGGAAGAGGCTTTGAGATCATGAGATAGAGCAAAGGTAGAGATAACTGGGGTAGGGCAAAGCTATAAACCCCTCCATGAAAAAGGCAAATACTCAGGCTTAGATAAGGAACAATTCACAGATCCAGAACATCAGAAGGGATTCTTACGTGGACATGCTGGCCAGGGAATTTACGTTGAATCTTTCCTGAGATGAGGGGAAGGAGAATTCTCAGTAATTTAACCCTTATTTTTCTTAGTGCACTATAGAATCCCACAGAGATGCATCTAGTGTAATAGAAATTAACTGCCTTAGATACCACACCAGCACCCAGTGCTTCCTGTTTTTTCCTCTTCTTAGGACAACTCTTCAGTTACTTACCCAACTGGACAAGGGGAAAACACCTCCCTCCCTATTTTCTCTGTCTGCTCTCTTGTCACTTCCCTCAAACATTTCCATCCTGTCTACTTCAGGTGCTAGGGAAGCATAGAGAGGGAAATGTCTTTCTTGTGGCTTGGTCAGAGGGATGAGTTGGGGATGGTAAGTTCTAGAAGTCTCTTACATTAGCCTGAAAATCCATTGCTTGCATCAGAAAAGACACCCCTCTCCTAAAGAAGTTGCTAAAGGCAAGGGAGGTGGACTTAGTGTGGGCTAGAAGCTGAGAGATTTAGACTATTACCTGAGAAAAGAGATGAAGCTCACATCAGCCTCCAGCTCTGGTTGCTAAGCTGGCCTCCCAGCCTCTTATATCCACAATCCTCTGAATGTGTAGATTAGTGGGAGTCAGAGAACAAGAATAGGGTTGGGGTGGGTGGCATGAAACACTGCTATAATTAGCTCAGGGGCCAAGAGTTTGGAAAACAGATTAGTGAGTACAGATTAGTGCCTATGGATCAGCTGGTTGTTACTGCGGAGGTAGGCCAGAGCTAGGGATTCTGATGATGTTACTGAATGAAAAAAAAAAAAAAGAAATAAGGAGAACATAACTGCTCCTATGTAAAGTGGAGGAGCTTTATTGTAGATGAGAGAGAACATAGCCAGATGTATGTGGAAAGGTCCAGAATGAACATGATCCTGAGTTGGGTTGCATGCATGCATGTATGCACGCACGTGTGTGTGTGTGTGTGTGGGGGGGGGGTTGGAGGTGAGGGAGCCAGGAGCAGTGGAAACTAAAAGCCAAGAGGCCAAAGGAACAGAAAAGGTAAAAAAGAACCGTGTAGCCAAAATGGCTGGATTATATATGGAAGAACCACTGGGGGAAGTGCAGCCCATGCTCTGGGCTGGAGAATTGGTGATGGGTAGGGACTGAGGGACTGAGAGGGACTGGAAAAACCAGAGGCCTGGTCCTTTTTGATATGTTAAATAGGCACCTGAGCCATTTGTCCTGGGATTGAGACCTAAAGGTTACTGGTAGGGGCATTTAAGAAGGACAGTGGTGGGTTTTGCACTTGTGAAAACCTTGCACATGAGGGTTGGGATCAAAATCAATTTGGAATTCTTAAAGGTGAAGCATAACACAGAGTAAAACTATTAGGGCTCCCAGTGTGGACCTTGGTTTGTCTGAGCAACTTGTGTCACATTCCAGGCCACAGGAAAGCCAAGAGCATGGGAAAGAATAGCCTTTCCCCATATTCCCCCACTTGAGACTTTGGACTCTTGAAACCTGATGTCAATCAGAAACCCTGATTCTCTTCGCTCCAGTGCACAGCAGGAATCACTCTTCTGTAGGTGATGGGGCAGGAGTAGAGATTCTTGACTTTCTTTTCTTATCGGAAATGAAGGTATCCTAGCATTCCTGGCCTAGAGGCAGGTTCTCTGCTAGACGAATTGAACATTACACATGCAGGGAATAGACAATTGACATTTGTATGATCCAAGCCTAGAATAACTTCCCTACCTCCCACTGCCCAGCTCTCCAGTCTTTCCAATCCCTGAAACTAGGTCCATGCTCTAAGCAGCTTCGCTTACCTTGTGTGACCACTCATATGGAATTAGAGATATTTTTGTCCCTGCAGCTCCAGGACAACTATTTCTTGTTTTTCTCATAGGCCCTTGGCCCCACCTCTGTAGGCATGAAGCATGTAGAAGGAGAAACTCCAAGGTCTGAGGATCTAAGACTCTGATCCCCCTTAGACGTAGCTATATTTACTTATATCCATAGTTTTCAATACTTGAGATGAGGTCTCTAGTCCTCAGAGGTGGTTTAGAAGGCTAACTGAGCTGGGTCTTTCTTTTCCTCACCCAGGACCCTATGTAGGGCAGAGCTAAAAGTGTCAAAATTAACATATGGTTGGATGTGGTGGCACATGCCTCTGATCCCAGCATTCAGTAGGTGGATGCAGGTAGATCTCTGTGAGTTCCAGGACAACCAGGGCTACATAGAGAGACCCCGTCTCAAAAATTAGCATATAAAAGAAACTAATGACAATGAAAGAGCTTAGAACTCACAACCAAAGGCTACAGGTATGGGACAGAGCACTCATGTGAGAAGAGTCCTGCTATACACATGCTGGAGATGGTGAGTGCTATATTCATGACCTCGAAAAAGTCACAATTCCTGTAGCAGTGACATTGAGCTTCCAGTTCTCTGGTTTACTTCCTTGGTTGGAAATGTTCCCTTCTTAAGAAGCAGTCTCTGTTACTACTACTACCCAGATGGCTCTGGTCCAATTCCTTTAGGTCACAAGAATCTGGAAATCCAGCAAGTGCCCTGCAGATTCTAGTATCTGTCTCTAATACTTAGATGGAATCCCTAGATAGAATCAGCTGACTGAGTCAGCTGCTGCCATTTGTGACTGGTATGCACCTCAGGGTCTGTTAAGTTAATTGTTCTGTCTTTTCACAGGCATTTCCAGGTAGCTAGAGAACCTCAGATTCTACTGGGACAGTAAGGATGCAGAAACTAAGCTTTGGCATGGGGGAAAAAGCCAGAGACTTGCTAAGGTTGGTGATTATGGTGGGGTAGATAAGAAAACAAGAAACAATCTATTTTTGGCCTAACTTTCACCAGACTCACACTCAAAGCCACACACTCCGTTAGGTGTTTATCACTCCCTCTTTCATGTCAGGTTATAGTCCCCTTAGTTGGAAGAAAAGAGAACTTGTAGGTCTTTAACTCCTTACTACGATTGAACTCAAATCATCATCTTTTTTTCTTCTTCTGAATATGTATAATTTGAGGCTATGATGTAATCTGTAAATGGTAAGATGGTCAAATCTTTTTTTTTTTTTTTTTGAGACAAGGTCTCATTGTGCAGCTCAGGCTATCCTGGAACTCACAACTCCTGCCTTAACTTCTACAGTTCTGAGATTACAGGCATATGCCACCATGCCCAGAATAAAGAACAAATCTTGAAAGCATTTCAGTGAATTCTAACTTACTATGATGGGCTAAATATTGACCCCTAATCATTGAAGCCTATAGACATTACCTTACATGGTGAAAGGGATTTTGCAGATGTGATTAGGGTTCTTAAAATAGAGAGATTATTCTAGATTATCCAAGTGGGCCCAAATGAAGTCATTAGTCTTATTATTGAAAGAGAGGCAAGGTGGGTGTGATGACACACACCTTTAATGCTAGCATTTGAGAGGCAGAAGCAGATGGATCTCTGTGAGTTCAAGGCCAGCCTGGTTACATAGTGAATGCCAGACCAGCCAGCACTATATGGTGAGACCTTGTCTAAAACAAACAAATAAACAAACAAACACCAAATTTGACTGAAGACAGACAAGTAATATGCTGTCATTACTGGCTCTGAAGACTGGAGAAGCTAGTGCTGTGGGATGCAGCTCTGCAAGCTAAAAACACAAGGGAACAGATTCTCTTTAGATTTAGGTTGCAAGGTGACTCTTGCAGTTTAAGTAAAACTCTGCTGGCACCTTAATTTTAGCCCATTGATGCTGATTTCAGACGTCTAACCTTGGGATTTGTAAGAGAACTATCATGTATTGTCTTAAGTCAAATCTGTGATAATTAGTTACAATATCTGTAAGAAACCAATACTCCTGTGTACACCCACATTCCCCCAACAAATTTCCTTGCGCCACTTTCCTATTAAGCAATCCCCTATAGAGAACTATTGCTATCTTTTCATTTGACCCAGAGTATGTGCATTTTCCAAGGATGCAGGGGTAAGAGAGCAAAAGAATACATCTCTGATACACTGTTGGGAGCAGTACTTTCAGGTCCTTTCTACTACCACTCTGCACACCCCATGATATCTCTGCTAGACCTTCCAGTTAGGGTATGAAGATCACCCCTCTGGATGAGGAAGGGGTGACTTATTCACTAAGGCTTGTACAAACAGGACTGTAGCAGACAGGATTGCATATCCACTCAGGAGCCCTCTCTCCATCTTTGTAGAGAGTCACTATTTTTAGAGATAGCTACCCTCCTCCGGTGCTCCTCTTAATAAATCAGATTAAAAAAAAATCAGATAGGGTTGTTTCATCTCCTTGAAAGTGACTGGGTTAACTAGGCATGATGAAATTCAGGCCACTGAGATGTGAGGGGTAATATGCTGGAGAGATTCTGAAAAAGGTTTCCTGAATGATAAAAATAAATACACAGGAAGAGAGGCCTTCCTCTCTTCTCATTGAATAGTGCCAAGTTTGGATGCAATGCACAACTGCCACCATCCCCTTGTGACCATGAACGTTCCTAACAACATGCTGAGGGTTGCAGATCAGAAAGATGGAATGAATCTAGATTTGTATGACATTACTGAACTGCTGAATCTGCTCCTGGACTTAAATGAAAGCTAATATACCTCTCTCTCTCTCTCTCTCTCTCTCTCTCTCTCTCTCTCTCTCTCTCAAGTTAGCTGAAATTTTCTGTTATTGTAACTGAAAGCAAATCAACAGATTTTAAAATATCTTATTAGCATGTGTTAATTATACATAATAATAGGGTTCATTATAACATTTCCAGACATGAACATGATGCATTTTGACTGTGTTCACACTCATTACTCTTTCTTGTCCCCTTCCCCCTGTTCTCAACTAATCCTCTTTATATTGTCATGTCTGTTTTCTATGACCCAATGAGATTAGGGTTGTTTATAGGAGCATGGGTTAGACTTTGTTTACAGGAAGTAACAGGTGCTGCTTTGTTACCAGCAGCAGCACCACTGAAGAAAACCTCTCACCCTCTCCACCATGAGCCATTAGCTAGACATGAATCCTCAGGGAGAGGGTGGGGCCTCGTGAGCTCCTCTCCCTTCCACAATGGGGGTGTAGATGAGCTCAATTCTGTGCAGATCTTGAACAGGTAATTATAGCTGCAGTGAGTCCAGGACTGGAACAGCCATGCCAGGCCTGGAACTCAGTGTTTCACATTGCTCCCCCACCTTTCTCTGGCTCTTACATTCTTTCCAAATCAACAGATTTGAGTGGGATGTGAACAAGGGCATTGGCTCAGTGGGGGAGGATGGAAAGGTGATAGATGGATCAGCTCTTGGGAACTACCTACATGATCACATTTAGAAAGACAAGTAAGGCACACTGCGCTGGGTGTGGTTTCACATGCCTGTAGTGCTAGCACTAGGAGGACTGCCTAGTTCAAGATCAGTCTGGGATCCATAGTGAGTTACAGGTCAATATGGGGTAAGGCTCTATTTACCACTCCAAGTTCTTTAAAGGTGCAGTAGGGGGAGGACACATTGAGCAAAGTCTAACTTGAACCTAACTGTATGGAGCCAGCCACTTTGATGTGATTTTGTTAGTAAGTTTGGATTATCCAGGGTTCTGATTACTATTTCTATCCGTCAAGCTTTAACTCTCAGAAGGTGACCTCATTTTTTTTTTCACTTCATAAGGAAGAGACTCCGAATATAGCCTCCAAAATACACCTACTAACAATGATGATGCACAGCTAGACACTGTGCTGAGTTCTTATGTGTACTGTCTGATCTTTCAAGGAAGGCTTATTCAGTCACACAGCTGATAGCTTATGGAGCTATCTGGTTATGAAGCTGATAGATTAGAACTGTCTGCCTTCGTTTTTCAACTACATTGTTACCTTCCATTCATTTCCTCCCTCCCTTCCTTCTTCCTTCCTACCCTCCTTCCTTTTCTCTCTTCCTCTTTCCCTTCCTCCCTCCATTCTAAGTTAAAGAGATTAGAAAACATGTCTTTCCCCCATTTTCTACTCTGGTCCCCAAGTAAACCACAGACATTTCAGAGAAATCACCACCAATACATTTATGAATATTATATGTGAGGGACCAGGAAGGAGAGAAATTGGAGGGGGAACTGAAGTAGTAGAATAATGGTGTGGAAGCACTTATGTATTAAGGTAAGTGCTAAATTGATATAAAAAATACCCATGTGGACATAATCTACAACAAACCTGTATAAACATTCACGCAACATTTACGGAATGCTTTCTTAACTCTAAATTGAAAAACAATTTTGGACGACCACAAACCTCATTTGGAAAAGCTGTTTTTTCTAGGTCATAACTTTATGAGAAGTGAGGACAGGAGCTTTGGATCTAGCTTAGGGGTGAGAGGATCAGAAGGAGATTGGTAAAAACACAAATGAGTATAATTATCAGAAATCTATGATATATGCCATAATTTCTACGAAAATCGAATGCCATGAAAGCATGAGAGAAGTATTTTTAAATATTTATTTTAAATTTTATATGTGTGTATGTGTGTGTATGTGCACCTGAGTGTAGGTGCCCACAAAGACAAAGGGCAGACAGGGTTGTCTGGAATTACAAGTCATTGTGAGCTGTCAGATGTGGGTGCTGGGCCTCAAATTCAGGTCCTCTGTAAGAGCAACAAAGCTGAGCTTTCTCTCCAGCTCTGAGAAAGAAATTTAGAAGGGGACAGGGAGGAGTGATCATGTGAGCATGTGTGAGAGGACTATGTTAGAATCTCTTTATTAATTACTGGTAACAGCTTCCAGGTGTGGTAGGACATATTGGAATAATAGCACGAAAGAGGCGGAGTGGTGAGTTTAAAGCAAACCTGAGCAAGATTTTCTCTCAAAAACAAAATAAAAGAGAATTATTGATTACATTGAAATAGCTGTTAAATTCATGAGAGTAGTTTTCTGAGGAAAGCTAGAGAGGGGAAAGTGAGAGAAAGGTGGTGGAGAAGGGGAAGAGGAGAGGAAGGAGGGTGGTGGCAGGGAGGGGAGCCTGATTTGGGAAAGGGCCACATTTGGTGGAAGGATGACAAAAAGGAGCCAGGGAAAGGAGTCAGGAGAGTCTAGCAGAATAGCAGAAGCCATGTGATGCAAGCCACAGAGACCAAAGTGAAGAAGCAGCTCAGAGACAAGGAGTGTGATCTGTGGTGCTTGCTTTCCTCTGGAAAGGTGACAGAAGCTGGGACTTCCATTGGGAATATTGGGGGAGGTCTTTTCCTAAAGTAGCCACTGGGCGGCAGTGGAAGCAGCAGCTGTGTCCAGGGACAAGCCCAAACCTGCTTGTAGTTAAGTCAGTTGAAGTCTGGCAGACTTAAGTCAGTGGAACCCCTCCAGTTAAGCCAGCTTGAAGCAGTAGAGCAGGAAGCTGGCTCAGGCTGGATGTTTTCTAATGTGACACTTCTCTATGACTTGAGACATGTCTCAAGTCACCCTTCACCTCCTCCAAAGAGGCCAATGTTTATCCCTGGGAACAGAATAATGTGAAGGAAAGTATTACAGACTTGCAGCATTTTAAGACTTACACCTATTGATCAATACATATTCTGATACTTATAGTTTGATATTACTATCCCCATTTCACAAATAGGTGCCTGGGTTATATAGTTAATGGGCTTTTTATACCATATACTAGGTGCCTAGGGTTATACAGCTAATAAGCAGAAAAAGGATTTGAATTCAAGCTCACTTGGCTCCTAACACTTGGGTTTTTTATACCATATACTAGATGCCTAGGGTTATACAGTTGATAAGCAGAACAAGAGTTTAAATTCAAGCTCACCTGGTTCCAAACACTTGGGCTTTTTACACCACATACTAGTATTCAGTAGTCCAGGACTCAGGTTATTTGTGATTCAACCCTGAAACAAGGCAGAGTCTCCAGGTCCACCCTCCACCCCCTGATCCAGGATTGTAGCTCTTCCAAGAGAGTTAGATCCTGGATTCTAGAGTGTCCTTTGCAGGCCTACCTCCTCCTCCTCTCTCTTCTAGGATGCAGTTAGGTCACATTCTTAGGACCTGAGGATCAGGTTCTGAGTTTTTATTGCTTCCCAGCTTAAAGATTCTGTTCCAGCCTGCTCATCCCTCCCAACAAGTACTGCTCACCTTATCCATAGCATCCTCCAGACCCAATTTGCCTTTTATGCTAGAGACAGTGATACTTACAAAGCCCCAGTTATCTCCAGAGGCCTCAGATCCACAGCTGCTCACAACTGTTCTTAGACATTAGGCTTTAGTAGTGGAGGCTTGCTCTGCATGTCTTCTCTACTGTATTAAGACGAAGTTCTCATGGAGTGATGGAGAGAGACAAGGTGCTGTGTAGGAAGGGGTGGGATGTGTTAGGGAAGTTTCTTGGCTAGCATCCACAGGGAGATATGAACTGTTTCCTGGCCATTTGTTCTTACATGTGTCATAGGCATCTGAAAACATACATGCTGGGAAATGAACTTCCCTTCTTTCCCCAAACTTGCTTTCTTATAGCCCTCTTAGCCTGTTAACAAGACTTCTCTTCTAGTCACCTAGGCAAGAAACCTGGAATCAACTTTTTTTTGTTTGTTTGTTTGTTTGTTTGTTTGACAGAGACTTAGTATGAGACCTAGGCTCTGTCTGGCCTTGAACTTGGAGCAATCTTCCTAACCCAAGTACTGACATTACAAGCTTGTGCTTGTTCATCGTACCCAGGCTTGACTTGGGGTCACTCTTGACTCCTTCTTGTCTCCTCATACCCGATATTAGTAAACTTTGTCTCTATTTTCACATTGTATCCAGAATATGATGACTTCTTGTTACCTTTGTCACCTTCGTCCACAGGGCCTTCATCTGCATTCTTAGTAGCCTCTTCCTGTGCTACTAACCCTGCTGTCTAGTCTCAGAACAGAGTTGTCTGGAGAGTAAGTTAGACTATGACACTTCTCCAAACCCTCTGTAGCTTTCTTCTACAGATCAGTAAAGGCCTATACTGGCTCACAAGAACCTTCAGGATCTGGTCCCTCTCAACTGTTCTGACCTCATATTCTGTTTTCCTTCCTCAAAAAACCTGCTCTTCAAGTCACTCCAATATTCAAAACAACAAATTCTTCTTCACTATCTTCTTTATTTTTCTTTATAACAGTGATCCTACTCTTTATATTTTATTGATTTATTATTACCTCCACTATTTTGTGAGCTCTATTAAGCTGACAGTTTTTAATCTGTTTTGTTCACTCCCAGTGAACTACCAGGGCCTAGAACCAAAAGCTCGCAGGAAATGTTTGTTGACCCTTTCCCAGATTAGAGCCAGAAGCTTGGAGGATCAAGTTATCATACTTTTTACCAAGCCATTGATGTTAGAGTTTGGTCCATGGCAGACTTGTGTAGGTTCAAGTCTTTATTTGACCATGAATCATCAAAATACCTAAACTATCCATGCTTTAACTTTTTTCATCAATAAAGTAGGGTCAGTAGGAGAGCCTATTTGATAGAGAGAGAGCCTGCGGTGCCATCAATAGGTGTAAAGTCCTTGGAACAGTACCTAGCATAGAATAAAGACTAGATAAACATTTGCTATAATTAAATCCATACAGAGTTAAGATGATTATCAGTAGTTTACATTTTCAAAAGTCCTTCAGTGTGTTGACTTGCTGTTGTCCATGTAAAAATTCATTTCCCATGTTTCTCTATCCATAAACCATATGATCTTCCTGTAATTTAATTATCTTCAGTGGCCTGCCTCTTTATCTGTAAACTAGAATGTCTCCTTGGGTACACAATCATTTTGAAGCTGTTAAACAGTAATCTCACTGGTCCCAGTTTCCCAATCTGTGTGCTGAGTGGGTTGGACCAGATAACCTCCAAGGGGTTTTCTAGCTCTGGCAATCTGTTGGGACGGGACATGAGGAGAAAATAGGCCCCACCCTGAGTCCCACCCCCAAGAATATGCCCTCTGGCTGCCAAGAGGAAGGGTGACAGAGTCAGCTGGGCTCAGCTTCAAGGGCACCGGGTAGGAGTCTTGCCAAGGTTCCTGGGCAAGGGTGGTGGTGGTGCTCCTGGGCTGGAAGCAGGCGTGAAGTGGGGCCACATCAGGGGGAAATAAGAGTGCAGAGAACTAGAACCAAGGTGAGAGGAGAGGGAAAGAGGCCCTCATCACCAGGCCAGAGCTGTGGTGGTGAGTTAGATGACAATTTGAGCGTGGGTGTTTTCTCTTTAGATGGTGCTGGTTACCCTCCACCCTCTTCAGCGAACCAGGTTCTGTACGACAGAGGAAGCTGCAGAACATTGACTGCCTACCTGAGCCCGAGCACTGCCTGATGCCATCAGTCCCTGGACTGGACTAAGGAAGCTGGGTAGGGCCTGTGCTAAGAGAACTGGGTAGGGAGCTGGGCTAAGGGTGTTGGGTAAGGGTTGGGCTAAGGGATCTGGGTAGGGGCTGGGCAGGCCTGGGTTGCACATGGATTTGCTTCTCCTAGCTCTCCTGGGTGCTTTTTCTCTTTTGTTGTAGGTTCATCAGGACTGGCCATGACCAGTGCAGAATCCTTGCTATTCACATCACTAGGTCCTAGCCCAAGTTCTGGAGATGGTGATTGTAGGTTTAATGAGGAGTTCAAGTTCATCCTGTTGCCTGTGAGCTATGCAGTTGTCTTTGTGCTGGGCCTGGCCCTCAATGCCCCAACCCTCTGGCTGTTCCTCTTCCGCCTTCGACCCTGGGATGCAACAGCCACTTACATGTTCCATTTGGCATTGTCAGACACCTTGTATGTGCTATCACTGCCCACCCTCGTCTACTACTATGCTGCCAGAAACCACTGGCCCTTTGGCACTGGCCTCTGCAAGTTCGTCCGCTTTCTCTTCTATTGGAACCTCTACTGCAGTGTCCTTTTCCTCACCTGCATCAGTGTTCACCGCTACCTGGGCATCTGCCACCCACTGCGGGCAATTCGCTGGGGCCGCCCTCGATTTGCAAGTCTTCTCTGCCTAGGTGTTTGGTTGGTAGTAGCTGGCTGCCTCGTGCCCAACCTCTTCTTTGTGACAACCAATGCCAATGGAACCACCATCCTGTGCCATGACACTACTCTGCCAGAGGAGTTTGACCACTACGTATACTTCAGTTCGGCAGTCATGGTGCTGCTCTTTGGCTTGCCCTTCTTGATCACTCTGGTCTGCTATGGACTCATGGCCCGGCGATTGTATCGACCTTTGCCAGGAGCTGGACAGTCATCTTCTCGGCTCCGTTCTCTCCGCACCATTGCTGTGGTGCTGACTGTCTTTGCTGTCTGCTTTGTGCCTTTCCACATCACCCGCACAATTTATTACCTGGCAAGACTGTTGAAAGCTGAATGTAGGGTGCTGAACATTGTCAATGTGGTTTACAAAGTGACTCGTCCCCTGGCCAGTGCTAATAGTTGTCTTGATCCAGTGCTCTATTTGTTTACCGGGGACAAGTATCGAAACCAGCTCTGGCAGCTATGCAGAGGTAGCACACCCAAGCCCCGAACAACTGCCTCCTCCCTGGCATTGGTGACCCTACATGAGGAAAGCATCAGCAGGTGGGCAGACACCCACCAAGACAGCATCTTCCCCACTTATGAGGGTGACAGATTGTAACCCTGGGTACTGGATATGACAGGAAGGGGAATAACTGCAGGCAGAGGGGAGGGAGCTCGTTAGTGACACTTGATAGGGGCATCAGTTGTCTTCTTTTTTAGCCAAAGTTTGAAGTAGTTACTCCTCTGTCTCTGCTTCTTTCTCTTTTTCTGTCCTTAACTGGGGCCACTGTTCCTGTTTCTAGAACCTCAGTACTCTGCCGATTCTGCTTCCCCCAGGTCCTTCCACAGCATGCCTTTCTTCAACTAGAGTAGAGAATTCAACTAGGGGGTGAAGAGTGGAGCAATCTCAAGATGGGCCCGATGTATATAATGGAGTGAGCCAGAACCAGGAAGCTGTGGTACTAGCATAGCATAGATACCATATAAGCCACATGTAGCATCCATACCCACTTCCTAGCTTCCTCTCAAAGACAAGATAGTCCTACTTGCCAAGGTGCTGAAATAGGGTACAGGGCATGTGAGTCTGCTTCACAGGCCCCCACATACCAGCTCGAAGCCTGGGGTTGTTGAACTGTGGAGCAACCATGAAACAGAATACTGCTCTTGCTTGCTGACCCTAAGGAATCCCAGGAGGCAGGGTACAGGTTGATAACAGCCTTGGAAGCAGGAATAAGATTACATCGACCTCTAGGATTGAGGAGAACATACTTGATAGCTCCTACATGTTTACTGAGAAGAGAAGTGGACAGCTCTGACTGAGAAGGAAGAAAACCTCTAGAGTCCATGGCTCCAAGTTCAAATAGTGACAGGCAAAGCAGGTTTGTGCAGGGCAGGGTGGTGACAGGAGTAGACGCCCAGAACTGGCTATTTGCTGCTCTCTCCCCTTTCTCTAGCTCAAGTTAGATAAAGGATAAACCTGTCACCAGATCTTTTTGAATCAGGCTATAGGATTTCAAGGCCAGGGTGGGGCACTTAGTTTCCTACCTGTTCAGTCATCTTGCCACAGCACTTATGGGTTTGGAGGATCTGGTGGGTGTATAGAACAGAGGAAGCTAAACCCTGAGCTTGAGAAGTAAGAGTTTCTGGGCGGGCATGCATGAGAAGAGCAATCTCTTCTCAGCCTCCTTTCCTGTGAAATCACCTGATAGCCTATTGGTCTTCTGAGTCAGACACCAACCTTTGCTACCCTCTGAAATCTCTTACTCTTCTACACATACCAAATTCTTATTGGCCTCAAGTGTTTTCTCTGTCTGGAGTATAGGGGAGGGAGGTACTAGGCTACAGAGCAAAACAACTAAATCATAATGCTCCTCTGCTTTTCTTTTTTGTTCTTTAAATAGATCTCTCTCCCTTGGAGCACAAGAGTTCTTCCATTAGAAGTAAATTAAGTGGACTTTTTGAGTCTTACCAGGTTCCCACTCTTATGAGCACAATCTCCTTGCCTGTCACTGCTGCTAGCCATAGGCCCCACGTGGTAACATCTTTCTCTTCATTACAACTCATTCAAGCTCCTCCATCATCAGGCCCCGTAACTCCAAGTCTTGCTTAAGTCAAGACTAACTTCCTGGACTTCATAGTCTATTATTTTATCCTCCCTTGTCTCTCCACAAGATCTCACTGTGTACTGCTGTCTAGCCTAGAACTAGCTACAGAAACCTGGATGGTCTTGAACTCATAGAGATCCACCTGCTTTTTTTTTTTTCTTTCCTATTCCTGGGATTAAAGATACATGCCAACAGGCTGGGTAAATACCTCAATGTCTCTATGCTTTGTTCATATCTGCATAGATGTCCTGCTTTGTCTTTGTGACTTTCTTCCCCATGACCCCTTAAAGAGGGGCCTTGTTCCTTTACTGCTTTGTCTTCATCTTTGTCAGTTACTTTCATCACTGATTTTATACCACCATTAAAAAAAAAAAGACACAACCTTGCTATCTTATTTTGCCACCATTCTGTTAGTGTCTCCTCATTTCACTACTGCTGTAAACTCAAATCCGAGTTCCTCTCATTCTCCTGCACTTAGAACACAAATTGTGTCTTTGACAAGAACTTTAATATTTTCTCTACTCTTATCCCTCTTTGACCTCTTTACTTCACTTGACTCTACTGCATGTAATTTTATAGGTATTTTTTAAATATAAACATAACATTGAAAATAACCTCACTGTGACAACCCTGAAGGAAATGTGGAGAGAAAATAATCACCTATTTCAACCTCAAACTTCTGTTTTCCACACTCTACATTTTCTTGGTTTGAACTCATGTATTATAGAAGTATAACCACAGTTACATCTTTTAAAAGTCTGCTTTTTAGGGTATTTACTACAGTATGATGATATATGCCTATAATCCCAAGAGTTGGGAGTAGATACAAGAGGGTCATAAACTGGAAGTTAGCCTAGGCTACATAGTGAGACCTCTTGCCAAAACAAACAAATAAGTATAATCCTCTCTTATTGTAAACTTTCTCCAGGTTGATACAATCTTTCACATTTATTACTTTAATAGTTACACAAACTTACTTCCATTGGTAGATTATATTTTAATA
>JADRCD010077297.1:0-10175 GCA_019843815.1 Montemys delectorum | reverse complement strand
AATGTCCATAATTTTCAACACGTATTCACTTTAAAATTCCAAAATTAAATTTATATATTATAACTTCCTTATAGGTCTAAATTGAAAATACAGTATAATGACACAACTAATTTACAGGAAAGAGGTACAGTAACTAAAATATCATAAATGATATTTCATTATGTAAATACATTGATAGGACTATACCAGAAAACAAAATGAAAGTATTGATGTCTGCTAAGAATATATTAGCTAGGAAGGCAGGTGGACTTGGAAGAGTTGTATTCATATTTTAAACACTGTAAATGCTATGCTATTGAGAAAACAATGAAGTGATACTGAAATACTGAAATAAAAAATACCCTAGCAACTAGTAATTCTATACTCACTGAAAACATCTTTCAGAAATGAAAGATAAAGGCATGCTTAGACAAAAGCTGAGAGAAGTTGTTGCTAGCACCAGTACAAAAAAAATTTAAATAAGTTCTTCATGAAAAAAGAATACAATTCCAGGAAACTACTTGAATATATGCAAAAAGTTGTAAAACAATAAAGGAAAATAATCTCTGCCAGGAATACCATGATCTTTAAAAATTGTGATTGGAACTTATATTAGAATCCATTTATGCCAAACAGACACTCATGTACTCCCTTATATTTCCTAGCATCCTTTGGAGTTGAGGTGAGCATTTTATGACCCTACACAGCAATGCATCAGGGTGCTGATACAAGTAAAAGTATGCTGCCAAGGGAGAGCATTTTATTCTCAAGTTTCTATGGAGATACTACAAACAATATGGACTTTAAGAGAACTTTTAAAAGTAATTGTTTAGCTTTAAATTAAAATAAAATTAGGTAAAAGTTGGATTTTTTTTTATTTAATTTCAGACCCTTCCCTTCTACACCAGTTTTGAATGAGGAAGAATGCTTTGATGACTGCACCCTTATTTGACAGATAAGGAAGTTGAGACGCGAACTATTTAACATCAAACTGGCTTTCCTCTGCTTTGAAATCAATCTCATTTATATTATATAATAAATAGGCCATTTATGTAAACAAAGGTTGTATTCTAAGTCTCTACATTAAGTTTTTGCACAAAACTTTAAGAGGTGGAGATCAAAAGGATGCTGTTACAACACAGGTTCTAGGAGAGTGGTTTTGCTCACTCAGGAGGCAAAATTTTCCCACCCTCCATCTTTGAACAGGAAACTTATTTTCATGCCTTAACAAAACGTGATCTGTATACCACAGACAAGCCTATATTTTTTCATGATTAATGAGTCAAAACAAGAGAGAGAAATGAGTGAGCCACTAAAAATGCTTAGTGCTCTTCCTGAGCACTAAGAGATATCCATTTGATATCTCAACACCAACTCCAACTCTAGCTCCAGAGGATAAAACACCCTCTTCTGACTTCTGTGAGCACACACATAAACACACACACGCAAACATGCACACACATGCATATATGTGCACACACATAAAATTGAAATTAATCTTTAAAAAGAATTACTACAACAAATGATAAAATCTTGCATGTTAAGGAACATTATGAGCATATTACAGAATGTAAGAGGTCAATGCAGATATTGCAGGTCATATCATTCAATGTAAAAAACTGACTCAAATGAGTTCTATTCAAATGATCAGACCAGGTACATAGATGATGACCCAGATCCAGTATCTCCTAAATGAGTAATCTTTTCACTAATTTCTATTTGTTCTGACATAAGTGGCCTATATAAACATAACTTTGATTCTTTTATATGTGAATACGGATTTTAAAAGTTGAATAGCACAACATAATGAGAAGAATCAAAGGCTAACATGCATTGAAATATAAGAAAATCCGGGTAAGAGTATATAAATACATACAGGGCAAGAATACTACTACTTCAACCCCCCATCCAGAACCTTCTAAAATTAACCATCACCACATTTGTGAATAAAATGCACATGGACTTCTTTATTTCCAGGGTGGGTTGCACAAAGGCATCTAAATATCTTGTTCCCAGGGAGTTCTGAACTGAATGGCTGGTAGTATGAGTACAACATGTTGGGAATAGAGTCACTAATGCACTGTGGAGCAATTCGGCAAACTGGTAAAAGGAATCCTCTGGATTTGTACCTTGCATGCCTCAATTTTGGGTCTGACCACAAGACTGACCCAACCTGATTCGTTGTTCTTCATAAGCAACAAGAATCAGAGCCTTCATTTCTAAGGAGCTCTTCTCTCTAGTCAATTATCTGTGAACACTACCCCCATCTTCAGTGCCATGCCCTGTGAGAGTGGAGAGGACATCACTGGGATGGAATGTGCCTTCCTCTCAAACTTATTATCTTTAAGGAAACACTCAGTTTGTACTTTCCAGTCCTTTTACCAGATCATACAACAGTGAATCTCAGCAGCTGAAGGTCAGACAGCCCCAGCTGCCCCGTGAAGGCCTGAGGAACCTCATTTTTGCCATTTTTACACACCAGGGGCTGAGAGTACAGTATGCAATGCTCAGGACATCCCATTTATTAAAAGAACACTTAAAAAGTATATTCTATTGACATTGGTATCATGTACATCTAGAAATAGAGTGTTTTATTTTATTGGTGAAAGGGAGGAATGATGGTCAAAGGGACCTAGTGGATGCACCTGCATCCTGCAGAATGCTGATAAGGCAAACAATGATGCATACCCAAGTGAGTTGTCAGGTTTTCCAGTTGTCCGTGTTCTACTGAAATCATTAGTGAATTCCCTCATGACCCCAAAATGCATATCATGTGTACTTGCTGATTGGTATGTATTTTATGTTTGTTTCGACACCTTCATTTTCATCAATAACTATTGCTTACGATTATATTATTACCTAAATGTTTCTGCTCTTTTCCTGTTGTTTATAAAGACTGACTTTAATCCCAAATATAGATGTACATATCTATATGCATACTTATATACATAAGCAGTTGTACGTTGAAATTATATGTACATATGGTATAAGTGTAATATTTTAGTCATTTTTAGGAGAATTGCTATTTAAGTCAGAATTTCTATTTAAGTCTGATCTCCCTCAAGCACAAATACTCTAAATAAGACTTTTACAATTAAATAATTATTTCTACATTGTGATGCTCCTATTTTTTCTTGCTCAAATCAACCCCCACTTTACTGCTCCAGCTGCCTCTAGGCTTAGAGAGGACGCAGTTTAGGGCTAGAAAATGCTTTCAGGCAGTAGTTCTTAAACTTCACCATACATCAGAATCCCTCGGGAGCTTGTTAAAACAGAATGCTGAACCCACCAGAAGTTGTGATTCACTAGGTCTACTGGATGCAGGGTGTTGAGTATTTGCATATTTGACAAACTCCAAGGTGATGTTGATGCTACTGAGCTGGGTACACATTTTGAGAATTGCTGTTGATGCAAATATGTCTATCTCTGACTTTGAAGCCACAGTTTAAAACTAGCTCTCAGTGCACAGAAAAAGAGAATAACGAAAACACCTGTTTGCATGTAACAATATGTGGAAAGGAAGTATATATACAGTTCCATCCTTTCTCTCTTTAAAGGTAAAATTGCAGTGCACAAGGTAGCCCACACTTATAGTAAGAGATAAAAGGGACAAATCAGAAATAATAATGCTAATGAGCATATATGTAGATATATTTTTTTTCTGGACACTGATATTATTTAGACTGACCCTCCCCCTACAAAAAATGAATTCACCAGTTCCCCCTTGCTCTAGACAAACTTAACGTTCCAGGCCTCAAATTTTATTGGAACAAATTCATATTTGAGTTTTCATATCTTACAGATAAGAATCTTAAGGCAACAGCTCCTAGTAAAAAAGTAACCTGAGCATAAGTGGTAGAGAGGCCACACTTTGAGAAGCACTGTTCTAACATCAAAAAAAAAAAAGGTGAATACAAGAGGAAAGATACCAAAATAATACTTTTAGTAAACTCTAGACGCAATCGTCCCTTCACATACTTCAGATAACATGCTCAGGGCTAAAAGCCTGGTGTGGTAAGGTTAGAGTAGCATTTAGTTTTGCAAGGGCCATCTAAGGATCTTAAAAAGAAGATCTAGTAAACAAATGTATTTAGTAAAAAAAAAAAAAAAAAAAGCTAACTCCAGTACCTAGAGGTTTGTGTGTGTGTGTGTGTGTGTGTGTGTGTGTGTGTGTGTTACACATTTTTTAAAGTACTTGTTTTAATTATCTGATTCCTTAACAATACCTCTATGAATTTGCCTGTGCCCTCGTTAGATATTTTTCATTCCTAGTGCAAAAGTTAAATGACTGACTGAAGACTGGAACTTAGGTCTTGGGGCTCTATACAGAGCCCACATCATTGTGCTGCATTGACCTCACAGATAGTTGAAAGTATGATGCTTAGTCCCTCCCAGTTGAGGGGTTTTGGATGCTCTGTCGTAGTTTGGTACCTGAAGTTTACAATCATGGTACTTAGTAAATAAGATGCAGAACTAACAAGCAGACTGCCCCTCTCATTGATGTCTTTTGTCTTTGGGGTTCCAAGTCATAAAAGTGGGGTGACAGAGAGACCACTCATGCCTGCATTTCTATAAGCCTTTCAGCACGTTAGGAAAATTGTTGGAGTAAAGCATTTCTTCACCATCTACAAACTGCCTTAACTTGAAGTGCCTGTCCCTAACTGTTAGACACCTTTATGTATTTGCTGTGGGCCCATCTGTCTATATAAGGAGTAGCTTTGGTTAAATGAAATATCAGGCAAGAGAGATAAAGATGTCTGATTTTGTTTAGAATACATTACTCTCTGAGAACCATGGCAGAAAGCTACTCTCAAAGCAGCAAGCATTGGAGAGCCTGAAGACACTGGTCAGAATGGATTTATTTAAATATCAGGTGTCAGCCATAGACTCTAAATCAAGTCGTGTATTTCATCCCCATCTGCCTTTCTGCTTGCTAACCCTCAGTATACATGAAACTTAATACCCATTCTCCCATTCCTGAGTAATTAAGAGGAGAAGACAGACATTTTAGAATGAGTTTTATTCAGTGTGATGTAGTCTCATTCCAACTCGTCAGAGTGCTTGTTCAGTAGCATTTGGTGGGGGTTGGAGAGCTGTGAGAAGACCACGGACTGTCAGCATGACTTGCAGGGCATCCTATTGTAAAGCACACTGGAGTTCATCTTATTGCCTTCCAAATTCATTAGCTGACTTCTGCTGTAGAGAAGAATGGAATACCTTAGGTACTTGACCTTTCACCTCATATTTTTTCCAGCTCTTATTCCCATACCCCTATCCCTTTGCTGCAGAGATCAGTTGATATGCATCACAGTTCACAAAATCCAGAAACAATTTTAAGAAAAATAAAGGAGCTGAGTGCAAGCAAAAGGGAAAAAACAGACATTATTTTTTGTCTATTGTAAACTAGTTGTCAGTATGAAGGACAGAATCAAAGCAGCACAGAAGTAACAAATTGTTATTGGAGTTCAATCTTTAAAACAATTGTTCCTCCTTATTTCAGTATATACAGGTAACACAAAAAAATCAAGTAAATACAATTTTTCTCCATTGCTGACCTGCGCTACACTTCTCCCAGAGCAAACTTAATTTGCAAAACATCAAACACTCCTTCCACTGACATTCTCTCATGTGCTTCCATAGAACAGCCATGTGTACCTATCCTGCCTGGACTTCATGTGGTCAACAGGCTCCAGTTTCCTTTGATTTTGAGCAAAAATCACAGTGGTCTTCTCTAATTGCCATGGAACCAAGGTGCAGGGTAGGTGTGGAGAAAGTATGCAACTGTCTTCTGTGTTAGTTCAGTTGAATTCCCCAATTTCTGGGCTACTCTATATTGTCTCTTCTGCATTTTCTTTCTACTTAAACTTTTCCCTTTCTACTTTCTGGCAGATAAAGTAAACATCTGAAAGAAGAAAATCTCAGACTTCCCCCTCCCCTGCTTTTCTACTTTCTCCTGACTACCAAGTGGTATTGGGGTTAGTATACCTCCTCCTCTCCCAGAGAAGATGAATTTGAATCCATGTTCCAAGATTTTATCTTTAGATAATGGCCTAGATGCACTAAATAGCTTGTAGGTTTAACTGCCATACCCAGGTTACAAACAAACAAATATATTGTTACCACATATCGATTACCTATTCACTCTAATCTAATTCTAAATGCTACCATTATCACTATTGTATAGCTTTGGAAACTGAAGCATTAAAGAGTTGTACAACTAACCAATCATGTAGCTAGCAAGCAGTGATATGGAGTCTTAAAACCAGACATGTATGGCTTCACATATGATGTTTTAATCACATTTTACTCCCTCCCATAGTCACATCAACCCTGAAAAGAGGTTAAAAAATTATCCAAAGGAAAATAACTTCACATTCCTTTTTAGCATTTTATAGTGTTTAGCATATACATTACTTTCCCCTAAACAGTAGGATCAGGAGTGAATGGATAATGAATAACAAAAAATATTAGCTTCTGTAGCAGAAGGCAATATTTCTTTGGAAAATATATAGAAAAATATAGTAGGGAAATAACTCTCCAATACAGGCTACTGTCTAGAGACAGTGTCAATAGTGCAAATTGATTGAGAAATTCTGCTGTTTCCTAAATGTTACTACACTCTTCTGTTTCTTGTTAAAGTTGACATACACATATAAACAAACAAACAAACAAATAAATAAATATTACATATAAATAGTTTATATGTAATTCTACATAAAATATGTATGTACATTGCTATATCTCTGAATATGCATAACTACTATTTTACAAATTGAAAATTAATCATATATGTAAAATTATTGGGCTGGGAAAGTGGATTTGTGGATAAAATGCATGAAGAAATGTGTTTGGATCTTCATCATCTACAAAAAAAAGTCAAGAGTAGTGGCACACATCTTTCTTTTCTATAATAAAATGTCCTAAAACCAGGGACTGCTTCCTTTCATCTGAACTCGCAGTGCTGGAGCAATGGATTCCAGGTCCAGCCCCAAGACTGGACCAAGGACTCATGCTCCATGTGCGAGAACCACCAGAGCTGCTTCCCTTCCCTGCTCCCTTTTCTCCCTTTTGCCTGGGGCTGACTGAACTGCTCCAGGGCCCCCAATTAGTTCTCAGCTCTTCCACGGTGTCCAGTTATGTCCTGCGATGCCCAGGAACTAGAACCTGTCATCCTCGGCCTCTCTGTGAGGCCCAGGGACCACAGGGGCTGCCTCCTCTCCACTCCCTGTGGACTGGGGTAGAGGCTCATGACAGCCAGATGCCCACCTCGGTGGTGTGGAGAGCTCTCCACAGTCTCCTGCGTCTGCCTGCCCAGAGTACAGGAGCTCTGGCAGGCTGTGGGTTTACCTACCCTCCCCACTTTATTTCCCTGCTGCCCGATGGAGGCACCCGACAGAATATAGGGTCCACAAATAGTAAACTCTTCATTATCTAGTTCTATTCTGTAAAAGATTGCAAATCCTTGGGTTCAATTACCAAATCAGACCAAATTTTAAATCAAATTGGGTATTTGCACTTTTAGTATCTTCCTAGACATCTCCCAGTTGGGTTGGGTAGACTTAAAGAAGAGGCAAGATTAGGTTTAGAGACAATTCTACAAGTTGATTTGTCCAAGTTATTGTGACTGTAATATCTACAGCCCTAATAAATCACTTTAGATGTTGACAATAGTAACCCTGTATAATTATATAGTGCTTAGAGCTCATAAAGTATATACATATCCATTGGTTTATCTATTCTTTGCAAAGTCTCCATGAAAAATATGCTATTAGAGTATTTCACAGATGAGCATGTAACTGAGTCAAGTGGGATGAAGTGACTGGCTAATGGTCACAAATCTACAGAAAAGCCCTGAATGTGAGTTTGGGTACTTTTTTTTTGGTTTTTCGAGACAGGGTTTCTCTGTGTAGCCCTGGCTGTCCTGGAACTCACTCTGTAGACCAGGCTGGCCTTGAACTCAGAAATCTGCCTGCCTCTGCCTCCCAAGTGCTGGGATTAAAGGTGTGCGCCACCATTGCCCGGCTGAGCTTGGATATTTTCATAACATGATTATTGTGCTTCTGATCCTACTTCAGCCAAACTACTAGTAAAAATTCCAGCTCAAAAAAATGAAATAAAAACAGAAATAAAAAAAAAAACAGAATGAGTATATTCCAATGAACTTAGAAACTGGTCCTTCAGCTTCTCCTCAATATCCTGAATCATGAATAAGCCAGAATATTAGATGAGAACAACCCTCTAATGTGCATTCTGTATTGTTTATTTGGTGTGTAGTACATTTCAGTGCTTGATGCTTACATTCTTTGGGCGCTTTTAGAAATGAATAGTTAGAGTAGATCAATTGTTGTTAAGAATATGTGGTGTCTAGAATCAGAATGGCACCAGCTTAGGTCTACCTCTACAACTTTCTAGCTAAATACTATTTAACTTCTCTGGGCCCCAATTTTCTCAAGGTTCAAATGGATAGTTTTGGAGTAAATGGGGTAATACATGCAAAATACTTAACACTGGGATCAGAAATGTGGCTAGCATCAAATGAATCTCTCAATAAAAGACTGTTAATGTAGATGGTGTAGTTGCTTTGGAAAATAATATATAGTTAATATATTATATAATATAATTCTTTCATAACAAAATGCACAACTCCCACATGACTCTAAATACATGTACTTCTAGACACTTAGAGAAATACTTAGGTTCGTATTAAAAACCTGTACATAGAGACTGGTGAGATATCTCAATCCATAAAGTACTTACCTTTCCAGCACAAGGAAATAAGTCTACCTTAGAATCTGCACTTTTAAAAGGCTAGGTATGGTAGTAGCTGCTTGCCTTCTTAGCAGTAGGGACAAAGACAATGGATCCATGAGATTTCCTAGCCAACAATCGTAGCCTACTTAGTGAGCTCCAGGCTGGTGAAAAACTCTGTTTCAAGAAAAGAGAGAATGAATGATGAATGAATGAGTGAATGACAGGACATGAGGAATGATACCTAAGATTATCTTCTGAACTCTATATGAACACCCAGACATCCCACACGTACTCAGAGTGAACATGGATGCATCATATATACAAACACACACACACACAAAACAGAAGCTCCTGTACATTAATGTTTACAACAGTTTCATTTATTACACAAACGTAAGTTTGGGAATTGAGGTGATGGATCGGTGCTGCTTTACACCCTGGAGTGCCCACCAGCAGACCAAACTTGCCTTTGGGGGTTGAGGGTAAGGTGGACTCAAGGTTCAAATTCCAAGTTCAGGTGAAAACGCTGTGGCAAGCTCCTGAGGGAGCCCTTATTACCCTCTACCTATGTCTCATCATTCCCAAGCAAGCGTGTCTTCCAAGTAGCAGTTTTCAATTGGCTGGTATTGTCTAATCACCAATCTCTAGGCTCTCAATTTTCAGTTAGGTCCTTATGTGGAAGTTGCCTCCTCGGCTGTGTGGGCCAGATGTTTGTAAGGAGACCACCACCACTGTCAAGTGAGGCTTTCCGTTCCTCATAGACATCAGCAGTTTATATCACTGGCTGCTTTTTCAGAAGACCAGCACCTATATCATGGCTCACAACCCTCTTTAACTCCAGGTGAAGGAGATATGAAATTCCCTTTTGCCCTCCAAAGGCATTAGTCATGCATGCAGTGCATAGATGTGCATGCATGCAAGGCATCCATACTCATAAATACTTTTTGAAAAAATTTAGGAAAGAGAACTAAAAAAAAAACCTATAGGACAGTCATAATGTAATGCCAGGGAAGTGTTAGTAGTAAACCCCCAAAACCAGACAGGAGCTGATCTGATCCAAATCACAACAGATATTTATTTGAGCTACCTTGGGCTCCTCATCCCACAACCCCCATGTAGGATGGTGTCTTAGTCAGGGTTTCTATTCCTGCACAAATATCATGAGCAAGAAGCAAGTTGGGGAGGAAAGGGTTTATTCAGCTTACATCCACATGGCTGTTGATCACCAGAGGAAGTCAGGACTGGAACTCAAGCAGGTCAGGAAGCAGGAGCTGATGCAGAGGCCATAGAGAGATGTTCTTTGCTGGCTTGCTTCTCCTGGCTTGCTCAGCCCGCTCTCTTATAGAACTCAAGACTTCCAGCCCAGAGATGACCCCACCCACAAGGGGCCCTACCCCCTTGATCACTAATTGAGAAAATGCCCCACAGCTGGATCTCATGGAGGC
>JADRCD010077295.1:5839-24540 GCA_019843815.1 Montemys delectorum | reverse complement strand
ACACTGGCATTCAGTGTAATAACAGAAGAAAATAGATAAGGAGATAGATGACTATTGAACAAGTGTCCAGCCACAGCATCTTCAGGGTTTGCAGGGGTTCCAGCACTTCACTGTGCCATTCAGTCAAAAAAAAAAAATCTGTGTTCTGGACCAAGCTCCATTTTAGTTAATATGTGTAAAGGATCTAGAGGTGTCCATGATGTGGAGCATTATACGCACTTCAACCTTTGCTGTGAGCCAAATGGGAAGACATGGGATGATTTTGGCAGGGTAATGACTTGATCTAACTTAATATTGCAGCGTTGTTGCTCTGACCTTAGAGGTGTACAGTTGAAAATGGGAATAATCCAGTTACTGTGATATGTCAAGTGAGAGACCAGAGGGTAAGCAGGTAGTACAAAGACTTACTAGTACTACAAGTACTAGTATAGTACAGTAGTACAGTACTTAGCCTAGTCACCTAGGACCATGGGCTTCTCATTGGCTAAACAGAGGATACTGGAAAAAAAACTGGACTTCTGGGTGGAGCCAAGGGTTTGGTTTGTGGTGTTAGCCTCAGAGTTACCCCTGCCCCAGCCTCATGCCTTTGATGTACCTGTGGAGTTGACACATAGTTTAGAGCAAGGAGCTAGAATGGTCACTAGGGGACAGATGGTATTCAAAGTTAGGAAGTTCATCAATAGTGCCTTGAGAGCTCAAAGTCCTGTTATTTCAGAGGCTAGAACGTTGATTCAGAGTTCACAGAGAGCAGTTAATTAAGTTTTCTAATGTTCTGTCTCTCTTTAAATAAACATTTCATGACACCCTCTTGAGACAGGTACACTGTTTAATAATCATTCTTGAATTTCTTCTTTTTCTTAGTGACTTTTAACTAATCAGTTGATAATATTTAGTATTAATAGGTACTTTTTAGTCTAGAAATGTGTGTGTGTGTGTGTGTGTGTGTGTGTGTACCATTATTAAAAAAAAAAAAAAGCACAAAGATGACATTTGTAGCCATAGAAAATCAAGTACTTTTAAAAGTAGTTATTCCTGAAGATAGAAGTTAATGTAAGGCTTCTCTTAATTTTCCACAGTTTTTATTTGTTGCTGTAAGTCTCAATGTGGGTTGCAGTTTCATGGTTAATGAATCTACAAAATTTATTTTTGAAAAATTAAAGTATGAACTATTTATAGGCTATCGCTCGACACTGAAATTTAAACTCCTGTTTCTGGCCTTTCCTAGCCATTATTTGCATTTGTAAATGAAGAGAAGTTTAACGTGGATGGATGGACTGTTTATAATCCAGTTGAAGAATACAGAAGGCAGGTAAGTCAGTAAATGCAATCGTCTGGCGGTGTTGAATTGCAAACATGTATTGGAAATTATATTGTTGGTCATCTCCTCAAAATAAGGAACAGCCTTGCTTAGTTTGTGTTCACGGCTGTGGTATCATCCACAGTTTGTATAATATACCTCATTGTTGTCCTCTTGTAACTACCAAGCTCATTCTATAGCCATATTCAAACTGATCTGAAAACTGAACGACTAGGTTCTGCTTCCTTTCCTAGATGAGGAACTTCCATTTTGTGGTGTTTATAAAATGAGTCAAATAGTGAGGGTCTAGATAAGCCAAAATTTATACATTACTTTGTGTGTATATGTAAGCTTAAATATTACTAATCTTTTTATTTAAGCTATATATGTTCTGAATTACAGATTCAAATGAGTTAGAACTGTTTTTACAGTTGATATATAATATGCACAAAAAGCTTTATTATTCCCTCACATAAAGGTTATCTGACTGTATGTTCATTTGTGAAAATAAGAGCGTGAGGTTTGAAGTATGGAAATGTCTCAGAAGGTAAAGTGCTTGCAACATGAGGACCTGACTTTAGAAACCCAGAACCCATGTTAAAAGCCAAGTGTGGTAGCCTATATCTGTAATCATCTCACTGGGAAGAGATACTAGAAGATCCCAGGGGCTCTCTGACAAGCCTGTCTGGCCAGTCCTTGAGCTTCAAGTTCAGTGAGACCCCTGTTTCAAAAGATGAGGAAGAGAACAATACAGAAGGAGACCTGGCATCAGTGTTTGCCTTTCATATGTGCGCATACAAGTATAAATGCTCACATCTACACATGCATGTATACTTACACACATGCCACAAATACCATACTTACTACCCTCTACATAGCAAGGGAACAGTCTTCCAGAACCTTTACAAGGAATGTCACAAGCAAGCATATTATGTAACAAAAGCCACAACTTGACCTCTAATATAACAGCTAGGAGTTTTGCAATGGAATGTTTCATATTTCTTCTACGAGGCTCCCAAAATAATTTGGAAATGTTATGAAATGAGTTTTCAAGAATCAAATTAAGGCCAGTTGCTTCTTATGAAAAGCAAGTGAACATAGAGTACAATTCCAGAACCTCAAGCTTGTGAAAAACTTCCCAGCCACCCCTTCCACCATAATGACCCTGGTTGACTTCCATTTTCAGTGTTGATCAGTGGTTTGCACATTCATAGCGGATTTTACCCTGGGGTTACATGAAACACAGTTATGATGGCTCCTGTGAATCTGCTTTAGGCTACTGTATTTTCAAAGGATGTGTTCCTTTCACTTTAATGGCCTCTGTTCTAGACTGACTACTTAGATCAAAGAAAGACCATTAGAACATTGTTCATGCTTTATAAACCTCTCTGACATTATGTATGAAAGCATTTTATCTTGTCTTTCATTGACATTGACAATAGTAAGACTTTCCTTCAGTTTAAGCTTCTAGCTTAAAACAAAAACATTTCTTGTTTCTTGTTTTTGTTTTTGTTTTAAAAATTCTTAAAAGAATTGCATGCATAGATGAACTTTTTAGGTATTCTCTTCTAGACTGCCATTATATTCAATCTTTTTTTCTTGTAACTTTCTGATGGGACTTAAAAACTCTCTAATTGGACTCAGCATCAGACTCAGCATCTGTTTGGCCGTGGTACATAGGGCCAGATCTAAAGAAAAGGTACAATGTCTGTCCCCAAAGCAAACAGCCACCATGCTCACGTTCATGTGTGTGTTTGTGCATTTGTGAGTATGGGGAGAGAATATTCCACCACCTCTGGTTATTCCATAGTGGATATAATTTTTGTGGGTTAATGATAGGTAGGGGTGGCCTCTGTGTCTCCCTATTATACTAGTAGTCTGCTTAAAATACTGACTTCACTCCTCACACAATCTACAGGATGACCCTGGGTCCCCAGGCTCTTGATTTAAATAACTTGTCGGAGGTGGCGAAATGAACCTCCCCAAAGGGTTCCCTCCCCCCAACCCCCAGTGCCTCTTTCCATGTGGGAACAGACTGTACTATTCTCTCTGTCTGAAGCATGGAGAGGAACTTGCTAGGTCTCTTGGAACCCTCAAGTAAATACAGGTTAACACTGCCTATGGCACTTTTCTTTGGAATGGAGGGGAAGGGGTGCATGGGTAGGAGATGAACTTGGGCTTATCTGTATTACACAAAGAATAAAGAATACATCTACAAGAAACAAAATTTCACATTCCAGAGACCCTGTAGTTGGGAGAAATAGTTTAGTTATGGAAACCACTGGTGTTTTGTCCATGTGCTCATGTTGTGTGGATTGTTAATTTGACATCCTTATAGTAAATGAGTAGGCTGCCAATCCCTCTGTGGTCAAAGAGGCATGTGTTCATAATGGTAGAAGGAAGACAGAGCACAGATATTGCAGACAAGAAGTCATTTCATGCTGACTTTAATGCTTTCTTTTGTCCTGCAGGGCCTGCCCAATCACCATTGGAGGATAACTTTTATTAATAAGTGCTATGAACTCTGTGAGACATACCCTGCTCTTTTGGTGGTTCCCTATCGGACCTCAGATGATGACCTTAAGAGAATTGCAACTTTTAGATCCCGAAATCGGATTCCTGTGAGTATCATGTCACATTTCCCTCAGAGGATGCTTTTTCTTTCATAAGAATAATAGCCATGTAGTTGAGAGGAGCACTCATTTTCTGATGAGTAATTCCCAAGGACCTACTACAACCGTAGCACCAGGTGAAATGGGAGAAAGCTGCTTTCTATGAGCTACAAGCCCAGGGTGCTGAAGGAAGACAAGAAAGCTCTAATGAGAGCATCAGTGAGAGGTCACAGCCCACCTCAGTGATACAGGGAAGAAAGGGCAGGTCCTTGGTTGCCGTCAGCATTATGGTGCAATACCTGATGTTGCAGGCTTGAGCTAAATGTTGGCTAAACTGGGCAGCAAAGACAAGACTAGAACGTGAGCACATGTGTTTGTGCAGGCTTTTCTGCAGATGCTAGGGTGTGCTCCTCATCCCCAGCCTCGTTGCAAGCTGCTCAATCCCCTTAATGAACTGGAGTCAAGTACAGCCTATTCCAGACATTATGCTACCCTGTCACTAAACCTAGCTCACAAAGTTCTCTTTCAGTCCTTAAATATTTATGCACATGTCATACTTTCTACTTGGTACATAAATTTTATTGACTAAAAACTTAAGAGATTGTTTTTTCTTCCTCTGTTAATTTTCAAGGGCTGTCATAATAAGTACATTGGGTTTTGTTTCAAATTAGTAGACTTAAAAAAAAACAATGGTAGAAGAAATTAAGATTTAATGTCACCTTGCCTTTGATTTCTAAGTGTAGACATTCTTGTCCTTAAAAGGATTTTTTGAGAGAAAAACTTTGTATATTGTCAGCCTATGAGTTCTAATTTTTAAAATCTCTTGCTTCTCTGATTACTGTCTGTTCCATATCTTCCTGATAAAATTGTACTTGAAAGTATATTCTTTAGCTCAGTTTGCTAAAATGGAAAGTAGACTTAGAATTTCAGTCTTATGTTTTCCTTGGAGATATGTTTCTGTCCTAGAGCCACAGATTATACTATGACACTAGACACTGTTGTCTAGTGTGTGCCTTGCTTATAGCAGGCAGGGAGACAGGCTACTAGGCTACTGTGGTATATTTGCATATGTTTGGATTACTATCTGTTCAGCCTTCATTGAACATCTGCTGTATCAAAGATTGTGTGTGCATGTATGTGTATGTGGGGGGGGGGGTGTTGTGTAGCATGTGGGACAAAAGCAAAAATGACACAGTTGTGCCTAAACCATTGACCTCACTCCCTGTTGCTCTTTATGAGTGACAGTCCAGTGTAGAAAAAAAAGAATTTAACATATTATTTAACATGTTTCTCGTACTTTGTCAGGGTACCAACTTATCTTTTCTGAAAAAAATATTAAGGCTAAGCTGTCTTTTTACTTTTATATTGATATATATTAGGTATTATAAGCCTGGTGGTATGGTAATTCAACATACCTTATGATCATGTGACTCTTAACAATAGGTCACAGAACATTTGTCCAGAAAGTAGATATGCCAGTTATGTGAAACATGACTAGTACATAGTTCTTTAAGTTTTTAAATGAAATAATGTAAAAATAGTTGGTAAGAAATGTCTCATTTAAACAAAAATCAGGTACACATTATAATGAAATACCACTGCTTAGTGAACTCATGCACATGCATTATGTTTCTGTTTATGAATGCACATTCCTTTTCTCAAACAAGCAGGCTTGTCTTCATTTTATAGAAGGTATTAATGGATAAGGAATGTGTGCTCATTTGAGACATTTAGAAAACATTGGTATGCAAACACCATCCTGCCCCTATTAAGAAGCAGCACCACCATGTTGCATACATCCTTTTGGACTTCCTTCTATACACTGAGCTAGCAGTGGATCCCAATATGCATTTCTTCCCCAGCAATATATCTTAACCATAACTTTTCTAGATGTGCAATTATTTAATAAGTTTTCTACTGTAAGATTTCTATATCCTTTTTAAATTTTGCTTTATAAACAATGCTATGAGCAGGGAGATTATTCAGTGAATAAAGACTCTTGCTGCTAAACTCAACAGCCTGCATTTATTCCTGGTACCAACTTGGTAGAAGGAGAGAACTGATTCCCATAATTTATTTTCTGACCTCTGCACATCCTCTGTGGAATAAGCATGCCCATTCACACACACACACACACGCACACGCACACGCACACACAAATGAATAAATAAATGAAAATTCTAAAAGGAGAAGGTAAATAATGTTATGATAAACATTTTTTAATTTTAATTATTTTTTATTTTATGTGCATTGGTTTTTTTGCCTGAATGTGTGTCTGTGTAAAAGTGACAGATCCCATGGAAGTGGAGTTACAGTTGTAAAGTGCCATGTGGGTGCTAAAAATTGAACCCAGGTCCTCTGGAAGAACAACCAGTGATCTTAACCACTGAGCTATCTCTCTCCAGTCTCCTGTGATAAATATCTTAATAACTACATTTTTATATACATTTTAATTATCCATGACATCTCAATATTAATTTTAAAAGCAACAGTATAAAGTAAATAATTTAAAATAAAGTACTCTCACAATTTGCACCCAGTCATTTCTATATCAAATACCATTTTTTCTAAAGATTTATTTTATTTTATTTTATGTGTATGAGTACACTGTAGCTGTACAGATGGCCATGAGCTATCTTGTGTGGCTGCTGGGAATTGAACTCAGGATCTTCTGCCAGCCCTGCTCTCTCTGACCCTGCTTACTCCAGCCCCCGCTTGCTCCGCCCCACCACGCTCGCTCCACTGCCCGTCCCCCCTCACTATGGCCTAATTCACTGTAGCTGTCTTCAGATGCACCAGAAGAGGGCATCTGATCTCATTATAGGTGGTTGTGAGCCACCATGTGGTTGCTGGGATCCGAACTCAGGACCTTCGGAAGAGCAGTCAGTGGTAAAGAGTTTAAGATACTCTTACAGCAGAACACAGAACACAGTTCAATTCTTAGCACCCAAGTGGTGGCTCAGAATAATCTGTAACTTCAATTCCAGGAAGTCGATGTCCTCTTCTGGCCTCTGAAGGAACCAGGCATGCATATGAGTGCACAGACATACCTGCAGGAAAAATACACACACACACACACACACACACACACACACACACACACACACACACACACACACACACACACACACACACACACACACACACACACACACACACACACACACACACACACACACACACACACACACATACACACACACACACACACAATGCCAGAGTCCTTCCCCTACCCCCTCCAAAAAAATAGAATTTAAGAGGTAGTACAACTTTGTAAAGAGTGGCATTTCCTAAGATGACAGTGCAGAGAGAAGAGAAGGCAGCATTTGCTTTTGATCTGACTTAATTTTCAAGTCTCTTGCATGTGTTACGTTTTGCTTCTTTAAAAGTGATCACGTGTTTGTCATCACTGTTGAAATAAGGGTCAGAGGAAGTGGATGGGAAGATCTGAGCCAACAGCATGGGTTAGAAGGTGAAGGGTTAATGTAGGCCAGTGGATTTCCCAGGGCTTCCTAAAGATCTGAGTCTCTTTGGCATGGGTACCATGTGTTTAACTGATCTCTAGCATGACACAAGGATTCAGATATTTCTTCTGGGAACAAGCACACATTCTTATTATGTGACAATTTCTCAGAAGGGAAACACTCATAGCATATTAAACCTGTATGTTCTAAGCATTCATGTTTGTCATGTGCCATTACAGAGAAATAACCTCAAAGTTATCAGAATATTTGATTTCATATTAAGTAAGCCCAAATGGTTATGTTCTTTCATCCTTGTGTCTGTGGTTTATCATTTTGGGAACTGATTTTACTGGCTATGGAGCTTGCCTCTAGAAGTTAATCTGAACTCACATTTATTGCATACTTATGGACATTATTCCTTTTGTGTTCCCAGCAGTCATCTAAGGTCATTATTATTCTCTCCATCTGGCCCGGGAGGGCCATGACTTCAATGCATGAGGGTAGCGCTTCAGGAGAGCTGGTTGCTCTCTTCATTTTCTTCATATTCGTAAACATTTACAGTTGACTTTTCAGTACCACACTATAGTTATGCATATATATAGGGCTCAGTGTACTATATCAGTATATGTATATAATACATACTTAGAAAAGCAAGCTACCTGGCGTATTCATCACCTCAGACTTTGCTTTGCATTGGGAGCACTCAATTCTATTAGCCATTTGAAGTGTCAGTTACATACTGCTGTCCACTATAGTTATCCAACTATGCTAAGAAAGCACCTGCAGCATACAGCTCAGTAATTTTCAGGATATATGTTATCAGCAAACATTTATCTGTAGAGTTTTTCATAAGCTTTGAGAAGCTGAGAAGCTCAGCATCAATGGGCTTGCCAGTCAATTGAAGACTGGCTCTGAGGACAGGCCACCTATGCCCTTCTATGTATTAGGGATGCTGATTTTACAGTAGAGAGTGTAGCTCTCCTAGCCACTGAAGTCTTTCTCTGCTTCCTTTCTGTCCTCTTCCTCCTATGTTGCACTAGAAAGGGGACTGTTGGGGAAAGAACCTGTAGACATAAGTTACCTCTATGGGTAATGCACTGATTGCTTAGCCATTCACATACTGTTCATGTTTTCATAGAATAACAAGTCCAGTACAAGCTACCAAATTCCAGTAACAGTATAAACTTTCTACAGTCTTTCAATAACTCAGCTTTGTTCTGGTAAGAATTAATTTATAGTGTTAATTTTAAAAGAAAGGCTGGTAAATTGGCTGTTCTAATTGTTTCTGAGCAATTATAAGTGTTAAATGTGTGTTCTGATGCCACATACAGTGAAAATTATAAATGAGCAAGTATCTTGTTTCAGCACAGATTCAGTTCATCATGATTGTCAATTTTAATGATTTCTGGAGACTTGCTAGATTAAATTTTCTGAACTACCACAGGTACTGTCGTGGATTCACCCAGAAAACAAGATGGTCATTATGCGCTCCAGTCAGCCTCTTGTCGGTATGAGTGGTAAAAGAAACAAAGACGACGAGAAATACCTGGATGTGATCAGGGAAACTAACAAACAAACTTCTAAGCTAACAATTTATGATGCAAGACCCAGTGTAAATGCAGTAGCCAACAAGGTGAGTGTAGTCAATGAAGACCTACCTTACAGACAAACTGCAATGTTCGCCATGAATTATTTTCCAGAATATATCAACCAATGTGTGGATTTATTTTGAATTTTCATGTAATTATTTTTTAAGTCCCATTGGGTTCTAATCCCAGCAATGGGAATAGGGAGACAGGAGGATGAGAAATTCAAGATCATTCTCAGCTACATAATGAGTTCAACTTGACTTACTTTAGACCCTGTCTCCAAAAAAAAAAAAAAAAAAAAAAAGAGTGAGTGAACAATAACGAAAGCCTAATGTGGCCATATATATACCTGTAATACCAATAATGCCAGCACCAAGGGGAAAAGGAGACAGAGGCGGGGGTCCAAGGTATTTAAGCCTATAACCTTGGTATTTGAAAGGCTAAGGCCAAAGCAAGCCGTCCTTAAAAGGCATGTCTAGAACTGTAATGAAAGTGGGTTTCATTTATAACCTTATGCAAAACACAGTCTTTGGCACCCTCATTGTGTGAAGTGGTAGAGTATCTTCAGGGATTGTAGGAAACTGCTACTATTTAATCTGAAGTTTATCAATTTATCTGAAGACTCCCTCATGCATACCATTTGTATTCATAAATGGTCACTATTTAAGATAGTTGAAGATATGAGTAGGTCAATGTATGGGTTTTATAATCATAGACACAGAAGTTATTTTTTTTGAAAAGCAAATGTCAATTGTCTTTTTGCCTTTCTAAGCCTACCTTGCTGTAGGGGCTTTGTGGGGAAGAATTGTTTGGTATGTTTGCTTTGTGTTTTTGTTGGTCGGATGGTCGTTTTAGACAGGGTCTCACTGTTTAGTCTAGGCTGTCTTAGAATTCGTGGCAGTCCTCCAGCCTCAGCCTCTCATGAACTGAGATTATAGGTTTAAGCTACCTTGTCTGGTTTCTGCTTTTGTATTATTTGATTCTCCAATCTTTACCTGTGTGGTTTCCAAGTGCTCACAAGCAAGCCTGCCCCAAGTTGCTCACTCCCAGATTCTGTCTTTCAACTTTATTATCTTCAGCTGCAGGCTTAAATTTCATCATCTTTAATGCTTTACTCATCCCAAGGTCATTTATCTGACATCTTTAATTATTCAGAACCCATCATAAGAACCTGAAAGCAAAGCAACTCCTTGAGCAACTCAGATAGATGCAGCAATTTCCGAGATGGAATGCCTGTGAAGTCTGTCTCCCCTAGGGTGTGTTAGAATGTGACTGTATGTGGAGCTCAGCTCTTCACCATGTGTGTGTGGCTCAGCTGTCCTACGCAATTATTCCTAGGCTTCCCGCCCTGGCCTCAGGCATGTTGTAGATGTTGTAGATGAGCTATTTGTTAACACAGTTAGGGGTTATACAGAAATAATTTCAAACTTGTATGTAAAAAAGTCATGAAGTTGAATTGGTAAATCAATTAAGAATTATAAGTGAAGCATTTAGGAAATTAAATCTAAATATCTTCTTGGTTTATCCTTAATCTTATATATTTTGAATTCCATTATCCTTAATATATAATTCAAGGTGAACACATGTATAAAATACAATATTTCCATGTACTTACTTAGCCTGAAATAGGTAGGATGTAACATTAAAATATTTAGAGAGAATATTTTAAAATATTAAAGTGTGTGAAATGAATACCTTAGTTATATTAAACTCTAAAGCTCATTATAGCAACACAATTCTTGAATGTCTTTTTAATGTTAGGGAAATAAGCCTCTATTTCTAGTCCTTGTAGGAATGAAAAGAAGGAAAATATTAAGGGAAAAACCAAACCACCTAAGCCTTCAAGCACTGTAGTTCCATCTCTCCTCTAGTTGTCTTATATCTGTAGCAACAGGCCTTTGGCCCTTTAGAGCATTCTAGGTAATTTGGGTTGTTCAGTTTTTTTGAAAAAAGAAAAACCAAAGGGAAGACTTCAAAAGTAACCAGAGATAGAGAATTTGAACTTTGGGGAACTCAGCCTGCACTTGACTAATTGATTTTTACCCTTGCTGACTTATGTTCTCTTTGCCCCTCATAATTGTTCCTCCCTTGTGTGTATTTAGATGTAGTCAGCAACATCACATCATTTTCAATTAAAAAAACCCAGGGTTGGTAAGATCTAGCACCACATGGCTTCTATTTTGGGGCAGAGCACTTTGTTGCATTAAAGTAGGACTGTGTTAATGTCTGGTTCTGCCAGAAACTTTGGCAATAACGAAAACATGTATTTTTCCTTTTGCTTTCTTTTTTACACTTTATGTTCAGTTATTTATGAAAGGAACTCCAGTGTCAAGCACCTCTGAAAAACCCATAATTATGTACCAGCCACACATGCAGAGGAGCAGGCCCTCTGTCTGTGGGAGGGGGAGCATATCACTGCATTATATATATTATATATAGGCTTGCTGAGGTAGCTAAAAGTAACCCAGCTCTTACTTCCCAGGTCTCTGCCTACAATTTGCAGAGATACTGCCAGGCAGATGCCAGTAACTCTGGCCATCCACAAAGCATGAACAGCCAGGAAGAGGGGAAGGTGATACATTTGTCTGCTGACTTATTGGCAAAAAAAAAAGCTCTTTTAAAATGGCAAATAGATACTGGAGAGAAGGTTTTGAGATTAAGAGCACCACAACTACCATTAGCTCCAGATCCAGGAGATCTAGCCCCAGAATCCTTGCCTAAATATGTTTTCTCCTCTAGATTGTTTGGAGACTGAGACCTCTGGCCTTACACATAGATTTCCAGGTTTGGAGTTCAAATGATAGTCTTATTCTACTACAAGAAACCTCTATAAGTCACCCTGGGGCTACAGAGACGCTCAGTTTGTTTTGCTGTTCCAACTCTAACTCCAAGCTCATCTCCCTAACTTTGATATTGTAGGGATGGCGCATTTGCCTTCCATTTTCCTCTTCAGTCCCAATGCAGGTGTTTCTCTGTGCTCTTCCTGGAGACAGTCTAAAGTTGGTACCTCTTCAAAATCTCAGAAGTGTTTCACTTTTTCTTTAAGGGCCCAACTTTATTTACCCCATGACATTTCAAAGACCTTTAAGCAAAGTACAACTATGTTTTTAAACAAATCCATAATGTCTTTTTTCATCATTGTGGAAATGGATACTTTTCACAGTGTTGTGGTGGTGAACTAAAGTCCACCCTGGCAAGTGAACACGATTAAATACTATTAAGTGTTAGACACTATCAAGTGTTTCAGCAATAGGCCACTTACCTAGCATGTACATGTCTTGAGTTCCATATGTAGCACTACAAAACAACAGCAACAAAATTTTGTGCTTGATACAGTAGGTAGTTGCCATCTTGTCCCTCTTAGAACGTTGTGGGCCCACTACGTGCAGGTCTGTCCTTGCTGTTCATATAGTGGAAAGATGGCAGGGATACTGTGGAAAGGGTTTCTATGTTGAAATCAAAGCAGACATAAATTCTGTTTATTACTTGCATAATTTTCGAATGGATGAATCTCTTAGTTTCTGCTTCCCAATGTGCCAAATGTGGATAGTGACATCGGTTTTGTTGCATTCCTGTGAGAGGTAAAATTACAAAGCATGTCACAGAGCCTCATCAGAAGGTGGTTATTGTTAGCCATTGCATAAGAGTCTGGCTCTTTTACTCAGTTATTTTTCAGGACAGGACACTAGTGCTTCAAGTTTAGTGTCTGGCACTAGATCATTAGGTAAGGAAAGGCTGAAGCTAAGCCGTGTCTTAACTTCAGCTAACCTGTATCTAACTCCAAAAGCTGTTTTTCCCCTAACACATTATAGCCTATGTGCATGTTCACAATGTTAGAGTGCCCACTGCCACATCAGTATGGCTACCTCTTCCCCAAACAGTACAACAATAACCACAAAGTTGATGGAGGAAGACTTTTCCAAGCCTATTCTTACTTTTCCAGATCTAGAAAAGCCAATAATTACAGAACATTTTGAAGGGAATACAGCTGATGAATTCAGTTGTCTGCCACTCCCCCCTACACACACACCAGGAAATTGCCAGCCTTCCATATTTTTCTCTAGCTCAAAGTATGACTCGGGTTGTTGAGGATTTGTGCTGGATAGGAAGTCAAAATTCACATTAACTATTTAAATGAGAGAGGTTTGAAATAAAATTTTGAAAGTACATGAGCTATTTTGGCTAAGTAAGTTACTGATAACCCACAAAACCTATGTGATTATAATCTTGTTTCTTAGGCAACAGGAGGAGGATATGAAAGTGATGACGCATATCAGAACGCGGAACTTTCTTTCTTAGACATTCATAATATTCATGTTATGCGAGAATCTTTAAAAAAAGTGAAAGATATTGTGTATCCCAACATAGAAGAATCTCATTGGTTGTCCAGTTTGGAGTCTACTCATTGGTTAGAACATATCAAGGCAAGTATACTTTAAAAATATTTGCAAGTATAGAAGAATAAATATTTTGAAGGTAATATTTTTTCTTAAATATTTAAAAATTGTATGCTCTAAGCAAGACTGTAGTAGCAGATTCTACATTTCATAGCTTTATGTTTCTTATATTTGCTTAGGTAAATTGAAGATTTTACAACATCATTATATCTTATTTTTAGAGTCTATAGAGCTGTCTCTTCCAATCATGTCAGTAGTAAATAGTTTCATGTGGGTTTATTTAGGAATAGCCAATTTACTATTCAACCATTATTAGGTGTATCCCTTAGAGACCTAGACAGAGGTACAGTTTCTTTGTCATTTTCCTTTTAACAATTTGTTACTGACTAATTTTAAAGACTAGGTTTTGCACTTTGATTGCATTCAATCATTTGTCCCAATAGAAGCATAAAACTCCTCCTTTCAAAGTACAAGTGTTAGAAACTATGCTAGCTGACTGGCACTTTTAAAAACCATATAGTTTTCTAGATAACCAACTGAAAGTAGTTATTATGATATAGTGTTCTCTAATGAGATTATAATTTTTATCTTGTATTTTAAATTTTTTCCTGTCTAACTTTTTTTTAAAATTTACCATGCTCAAGAATTTGATTACAAAATAGTTAATTGTGGCAACTAAATATAATGTAGTATCCTGAATGGAATTCTAGAAAAGAGGAAGCAGTGAAGAGTCATATGATTTTAATAAAAGCTTTTAAGTCTTGGGATACTTCTGCCTGGTTTCAGACAAAGAACTTAGATGTTTTATTCAGGAAAGAATCCTAGTTTTGAAAGTGTAGTAGATTGGAATTTTTATATTAGTAGAAAATCATTGTAAATAACCTGACTGTAGAGGAAAAGTTACATCTCTATAACGAAGGGCTGGGCAATCACCAAGGAAATCAGGTATTGCAGTTGCTAATAACATGAGAAAATGCTCAGAAGCCCCGTTAAACAATCCGGGGGAATTTATGTCTTCCAACTTTTCTTTCTTCACTCTTTCCGCAAAGTAGAATATTTTCATGTCTTTTTTTTTTCTTTTAGAGAAATAGGGGAAGTACAAAGGGAGAAGAAAGAGGGAGTGAAGAGCAGGAAGGTAGAGAGAATGAATACATGCATATAGACATGTATCAGAAACCTTAGGAAGGTGGGGAAAGCTCCTATCCAGCAGCAGAAAGAAGACTGGTTGGAAGTCCAACTGGTCCCTTGTCTCAGGTGAGGGGGATTCAGAACCAACAAAAGAAATAGTGGCTGTTCTTTCCCACGGTCATGTAAAACTCATAACTGTGAGCAGACCAAGGAGCCCATGTGGGCACATGTAAGGGCATGCACCTCATGTTTCTCACATTAGTTGAGGGTAATAGAGCAGGTGCAGCACTTGGGCTCTGTTCCTCTGTAAGCTCCGGGACATGTCATTTATATCTCAGCTTCTCAAGACCTTTCAGAAGATTTCTTGTCTGTTCCTTATCTTCATTAGTAAGAACTGCTAGCTAGAGCCTGCTGCTTTCTTTTTCACAAAAGTGCCGGATTACTTGTTTTCATGATGGAGTTTTTAAAAGTAGATAATTACAGTTGCTCCAAGTCAGAGTGTTTGTGGGAATACATAATTAGAAAGCATATAATATTTTCTAAAATAATTGCCTTTTTATTATAAGTGAGAGATACATCTTGGGGGAGAGCTGCCTCTAGAGTGTGCTGGAACCCTAACTTTATTAAATTGGGCTTCAGTAATCTAGAATGTTAATAATGCTTCTCAGAGGTAGTACTTTCTGCAGAAATGCCTCAAGCTAAAACTGCAAACAGAATTGCAGGGAGTCATTTCAGGGGCACTGACCTCTGCACACATGCTTTTGATGGCCTGCCATCCATTGGTCCCCTAACTTTCTTTCTTGTCCACTTGTCTCTTGGGAATTTATGTAAAAATAATGACCTTTCATACTTTCTATTTGTCAGATGGTTCACATCCTCCAATGTTTCTTCGAATAAGTTTCAGTATTTTTTTCAGTTTCTTTGAATTAGTTAAAATAACCACAATGCATATTTGAGCATGCTGTTAGAATGTGGGGCACTCAATGGAATAAATCTTAAGAAATCAGCTCAAGGGCCAACAAGATGGCTCAGCATCTAAAATGATTTCCATACAAGCCTAGTAACCAGAGTTCAGTCCCCACAGCACATTTACAGATGGAAGGAGGTAACACACTCTATGTAGTTGTCCTTTATCTCCACAAATGCACATACAAGAAGTTATGTACAAATATGCACACAATAATGTTTTTAAAATCAACTCAAAATGACAAAAAAATATGTAACTGTTAAGCACTTGAGAATATACAGCCTTCATACAATACTAGGCGGAATGTAAGATGGTATAGTTATTTTTCTAAAAAATTTGAGTGTGGGCCTACACATTGGAGTAGTATCCGTGCTCCCTGCTGCTTCCTGCTGACTTACATGTTTTTCTCTGCCAGCTTGTTCTGACGGGTGCCATTCAAGTTGCAGACAAAGTTTCTTCAGGGAAAAGCTCAGTGCTTGTACACTGCAGTGACGGATGGGACAGGACTGCTCAGCTGACGTCCCTGGCCATGCTGATGCTGGATAGTTTCTACAGAAGTATTGAAGGCTTTGAGATATTAGTACAGAAAGAGTGGATAAGTTTCGGACATAAATTTGCATCTGTAAGTAAACACACTAAAAGCTGCCCTTTTAAATCAGTTGTGATTTAAAAAAAAATTGTTTCTGTACTGTGTAAGAAGTTGCGGAACGAGGTGGTGCTTGCTTTTAATCCCAGCACTAAGGAGGCAGAGGCTGATGGATCTCAATGAGTTCCAAGCCAGCCTGGTCTACAGAGCAAGTTCCAAGTTAGCCAGGGTTACAAAGGCCTTGTGTCAAAGTAAAAATCTGAAGAGTATAAATAAAACCTGCTTCATTATTTCAAAAACTTGTAAGGCCTTAGGCTAGGATCTGTGTTCATCCATCTGTACTCTTCTAGTTAGACTTAAAGGCAGGCTTTATTTACATTGAGACTTGGGAGGCTGAAGCAGGAAGATTGCAGTTAGTTCCAGCCAAGGCTACTCAGTACTTCCAGGCCTAGGCTATAAAGCAAAATCGGTCTCAGAAAAACAAGAAGAAATGTTTAAATGACAGTTTTCTCTGAGCTAATATTACAACTCTCAGGAGCAAATGTACTTCATAGAACGGCAGAGTTTTTACATGAGGGTTTTTATTATTCTCGGACATACATTTAAAAAAAAATCAAGAGAAACTGGTTCCAATTCAAGTTCTTGGTAACAGATACCCTTTGAATGAGCATCTTTTGAGAAGACTTATTTATTGGAGTAGGGGGCTGTCTGCATGTTTGTTTGTGCACCAGATGCATGCAGTATTCTTGGAAGCCAGAAGAGGGCATCAGATTCCCTAGGATTGCAGTCATAGCTAGTTGTTAGGCACCCTGTGGGTGCTGGGAATTGAATCTAGGTGGCCTGCAAGAGTAGCAAACACTCTTAACTGCTGAACCATCTCTTTGTTACCCAGCTCCATGTTGATTCTCAGAGGATACATATATCATACTAATAAAAATACCATTTGGTCACCTGTTAGCCTTCATCCCAATTTCCCAAATGATATGAGTAACATCTTCAAGTAGAAGCAGTCACTGTTTAGTAGAGACATTGTGAGGGTTTTATTTGGGCTCTAGCAGAGGAAGGCATTTTAATTGCAGGAACTGTACTTTGGGCATGATTTCAAACTTCCATGTTGCTTCTTACCTGAAAGATCTAATGAAGCTAGAACATACCATGCAGGGTAATCCAGTCACCTCTATCTGTAGTTTTCATTGTTTGCTGTTACAGTGTGGTATGGTGTGTGTGTGTGTGTGTGTGTGTGTGTGTGTGTGTGTGTGTGTGTATGTGTTAGTATGTAAGTAAGTGCACATGGCTATATGTACATATGTGTACACATAAATGTGGAGGCCAGAGGTCAGACTCAACTGTCACTCCTCTAGAGTTTTTTTTTAATTAAATAGGGTCTCTCAAAGAGACCTGAGACCTTTTGCTTGGGTTTGGATGACTAGCCAGTGAGTCCCAGGCATCCTCCTGTCCCCATCACCCCAGCTCTAGTGTCAAACACCAGGGGTATGGTTGGTTGGTTGCTTGGTTGGTTTTGCTATGACTTATGGAAATTGAACTCAGGTCCTCATGCTTACCTAGCTACAATTTTATTACCTAAATACCCCACAGCCCCTCCCTCACACTGAATTGTTATTATTCAGATGGTGAAATGGCTCAATTGTTAAAGGTGCTTCCCACCAGGCCTGGTGGCATGAGTTTAATCCTGCGGACTCACTTTCTAGGAGAGAGTCAACCCTTGAAAGTTGTCTTCTGACCTCCATACACATGTTGTAGTAATCAGGCACATGTGCAAACAAACAAACATACATGTAATTGTTCAAATTGCCATTATTATGAAATCATCTGTTTCTCTTTATTTCCATGGCAACATTCATAATTTACTGTCTGAGCTTGGCATTTAGAAGGCAAGTTGCTGAGTTACATTTTAACATTTTGTAAGTTATATGCTTTCTCTATTTTATATCCGTGAATTAAATCATCTTCATTAATTTATTTCAGAGAATAGGTCATGGTGATAAAAACCATGCTGATGCTGACCGATCTCCTATTTTTCTTCAGTTTATTGACTGTGTGTGGCAGATGTCGAAACAGGTAAGAATGTATGGATGAATGTACTTTCAATGTTTACACAGTGTTATAATAGCCGAAGTTTGTCTACAATGTAGACAAAATAATGCAGCGCATAAATAAAGATGACACAGGCCTGGCCATGAATAAATACTCATTGAATCTCAGCAATGGGGATATAGGAAGTTATTTTTTTAATTGCTACTACTATGTATGTTTAGAATTCTACACAATACAGTTTACAAAATTCAGTTTTGAACTGGCTTATCTGTTCTAGTGGATGGTCAGCAGCATGACCAATTACTTGGCATCTCTGTGTAAGCATGTCTGCTAACTTGTAATACTTTAAAAAGTAAACTTGGCTACTTTTTCCTTTTTATTCCTTGACTCGACAGTTATGTGCATTAGTCTTATATTAAGTACAAACAAACAAACAAAATATAAACCCTCTAGGGTCTGTGCAGATGGCAGCTCTGCTGGCATTCCCAGAGTTGTAGCGTGGCAGCACTTAGTCCCTCTTGCCATTGATGCAGGCATCTTTTCTTGCCATGGTGAACATATATCTTTGCATGTTTCTTTGCATTTAAGTAAGCACTTCTCCTTTGA